>JAJHSJ010000018.1:53544740-53606075 GCA_021015155.1 Magnolia officinalis
GGCTCTTTCAGATTTCATTGAGCCTCCCTATTTCAGTTTTAGTTCCCTGTTTTTTCTTGTAAATGTCTCATGATAGGTGGGGACCATCCCTTTTTGGAGGTCCCTACCGAAGGTCTGTAACTGGTTTTGTTGTGATTAATATCAGTGGCATGGACCCACCTGAAAGAAAAGAAAAGAAAAAGAAAAAGATATTTCAAGGAGACATGCATATGATCAATGGAATATGTCGAGGTGCAGATGTCTTCTCAGCTCAACACATGAACAATGGTTGAAATTCACCGGAGAGGAAAAAAATTAAACCGAACATGGGACTCCTATTAAAGCCTTGGTTTTCTTCTACTTGGGGTTGTCCACTCGAAGTTTAACTTGAATTGGTATATGTTGTGTATGAAGTATTATACAATCTCCTCTTTAAGGTTGTCCAGTAACCATCCTGTTTTCAGTCATGTACATGAGAGCTAGGGCAAGGTGGAGCCAATGGTTATGATCCCACCAGTTAATAATAAGGCCCCATTGTGGACAGTCAATGAACCAAAAATCTCTAAGATTGGAAGAATCATAACCCTTCAATACATGGTGAACAAGTACATGGTTATTAGTTATTGTAACTGTTTACATTCAACCATGAAGAAAAGGCCACTCTTAGGGATTTTTGGTGGACTGGCCATATGCTGTGAGGACTGTTATACAATGGTTATAAGCCATGGGGTCACTCTGGTACAAATTGAAACTTGAAATGTACCGTACAACCTTCCCAACTCCAGCATTGCCATACCTCAAATTGTATACAAAATATTAACTCATGTGTACGTACTGGAAATGCATATTATTGAGAAGTGACATTGGGTTAAATAGATTTACAGAGAATGGCTAATTAACTCATGTTTTATCTTAAGTATAATCTACCCAGCAATACGTTTAAATCTTTTGACGCTTCCGCTTCTCTTTTATTTTTTTAAAATTTAATTTCCTCATTAGTTAATCCAACTATAAAAGAGAGATGATCGAATGCACAGCTAATTAGACCACTAAGTTACAGTATCATATTAGTAACTGCACGCACACATCTGTGAATGACATTCGACCTGTCGAAAAGTTTGGTTTATCAACATCAATTAACATAAAATTCAAGCTAATAAGGTAGGTGGTTGTCCATTGTTTTGTTTTGTTTTTATTTTTGTTTTTATTTATTTATTTTTATTATTATTTTTTATTTTATTATTTTTTTAATGGTATGTCGGATCAGCTTGGTTTCATGCACCGTTTGATTTTTCATGGTGTTGTCCAGCTTTGGATGTTACGTTGGAAAGAATATCCATTTGGTCCAATGATTTATATATTTTTAGTCCAACTCTAGCATTGTCATACCTCATACTATATACAAAATAAGAACTCATGTGTACAAATGGGACATAGTATTTGAGAAGTCACATTGGTTTAAATAGATTTGTGGAGAATGGCTAATTTACCCCTGTTTTATTTTAATTATAATATACCTTAAATATACATTTAAATCTTTCAATACTTCCATTAATCTATTTTCTTTTTTTTTATTTCCTCTTAGTTTATAGGCAACTAAGGAAAGAGTGTCCATGTGCTGGTGGGTGTGAAAGTATGTAAAAAAAAAAAAAGAAAAAAGAAAGAGAGATGCTCAAATGCACGACTAGTTGGATCGCTAACTTGTAGTCCAATTATCATATTAGTGTTTGTCCAAAATTTTGGTCCATCATCATGAAGATCACTTGGCACAAAAATCAAGCTAATAAGATTGGTGGTTACCCATTGGTTTTACCCACAAGTTGAGTGGATCTGTCTGGTTTCATGCAGCGTTTGATTTTCATGGTGTTGTTGAGCTTTTGGATGTCATGTTGGAAAGTATGTTATTTTAGTCCAATCATTTATATATTTTTATTTTTAGTTCTTTATTTATTTATTGCTCATTATTTTTGCGTATACGTGGAATTAATATAATTGGGACAAATACATTGAGAGACCTTATCTAGGTCTTTGTAACCCTAAGGAATGAAATTAGAAAATTTTGATAAGAAATACATTGACTAGTTTATATTCTTCGTATGCCTAAAATTGTCATGGCCAATGGATAAGTTAGGATAACTAAAACTATGGGTCATTATACATGGTGTCATTGTTGTGCTTATGGTGAGTCTCTACCATGTACAATAGGCTTTAATGTGGTCATAGAAAATATATATATCTAATGGCATAAGATAAGGTGATCATATACATCTGTGCAGTTTACATATAGAAATGTCCAAAGTTGAATTGGTTTATAATTCGATCAAAGTCTTTGAGTGATTAGGTAAATATATTGTGGATATTGCTAGCAGTTTAAGTAATTTATAATAATCGTCGTAAAAAGATTTCATTATGAATTGAAAGCTTTGTAACAAAGGCTTACAAGTATATAATATATGAAAATACACTATGAAGCCCCATGGATTTCTATGCCCAAGGAGAGCTTAATTAGCATATAGAGTAAAACCCCTCAGGGGGCTAGTTCAAGAGAAGAAAGAAAAAAAGAGTAATTACTATTTTTTCATTCTTTAAAAAAAGGCATGCCTATAAGCAAATCGTCTTGATTTGGTTTCCTTTTGTCACGCGCAAATGCTTTCATGTCATGCATGCATGATGTGTTAGTACTATAAATTGCTAGTTGGACAATAACTTAGCATTATAACTAGTTGTATCCTATCAAAAGAAAGAAAAATACTTGAAAAAAAGTGTCATTTAGTGAGAGGACCTAATAACATCAAGATTTATAATCCCATTTTTAATAGGTTCAACACTCTTCGTTAGTTTCACATCATCGAAGTGGTACTTCTTCTACTTATTACAAAATTTTAACCGATTATTAGTTTTAATGGTTAAGTTCGGAAGAAAGTGCTTCTTTGGTGATACTTATATGAGATGGACGACATGGGCAATGTTCTTAGTATCAATATCGACAGATGTATCACACCTTTGGAATACAAAACATATCACATGAGAAATATCATATGTATCGTGGTTTCTAAAAAAGCATTGACAAATTGGTTGAATTTTTCGATGAACCTTTAAGAGATGCTAAAAAAGACATCACTACACACTTAGAACTAAAGGATTATAAAATCAAGTTTATATAATAAGTTTTCTTTGTATAGGTACTAAACTACGCATAGTCAAATACAAGTGATGCAACTGTATTAAAAATCAATTCATACAAATATAACTGAAAAACAAATCATTCCATAATTTATATTGCTTATTTGCACATTCGATCTAATAAATATCTACATTCAATATTTCCTACAATATATGGTGCTTTTATTTATAAAATAATTTTTTATATTTTTGAAAAAAAATTAAAATTTGAAAATAAATAAACAATTGTGGTTGATTTTAGGATTAGTATAGACTCATAACTATAAATATTATGTGTACATAACATCTAGTCATTCTAATTTTTTCCTAATAAAATTATTTTTAATACTTTTAGTTAAGATTTTTTAAAAAAAAAATTAGAAGTTTCGTCAATCTATAGATCGGCATCCAAGGACTCTCAAATGACCTTTTCAACCTCTAATTGTAAGTTAGATGGGTGAAATGGAGGAAATTTTGAATATTTTCAATTTTCCAAAATTGAAAATTAAGAGGTCAAAACCCTTAATTTAATGTGCAAAACATGCAAAATCGTGGATCATGAACTTAATTTCACTGGTACCAAGGGATTTAAATAAGGAAAAGTTGTTCAAATTCATAAAAACTCACCAATTTGAGTTCAAGAATGCACACTCTTCAATCTTGATTTCCACCCTAAAATTTTCTTCTCTCAAAACAATTGAGAAGGAATGGTTGAAATTTTCTTTAAAATGTAATGAAAGTAATTTTTTAAAGGAAAATAGTTTTTTTTTTTTTTGGGTGATATTTTCAATATTTTCGCAAAGGGGACCAATACAGTTAAGGTTTCATCAATATATTGTGATACATGTTGATGCATTGCAATACATTATGGTCAATACATTGTGATACATAGCGAGACATTGTGATGTATTGATTAATACTGGGAAGTTTCCCAACTAAAGCCAAGTATTACATTAATAACATATGATATTTGATAATATCGGTTAATAGTATCGATATCACAAACATTAGGTATGGGTTCCATCAAAATCAGATCAAGCTAAATCCCATTTTAAAAAATTGGGATCTCTTTTAAATTTGATTTTTGTTATTCCAAAGTGTCTCATACATTGAATCAAGGAGATTGGATATGCAGAAAGGTACCCATGTTTGCTGCCATTGACATGTAAAGAGACGAATGAAGACTCTACTCTAATAGACACACCCAAGAGTCTTTGCAATACAAGACTATTGCACTTCAACTATTTATATAATTTACAACTGTCATATTTAATTGGACACATATCACATGAAACATGAGCTAGGTATAACCGACCAAAAGTCATGGGTGAATATCACCCGAAAGTGAGTGCCATTATATGCCCAAAACTAGAATAGGTGACTAGTGATCTAGTGTTACCCACCTTTGGTAACTCTTACAATATTCCAACTCAAAAGACCAATTCTATTGAACTAAAAGTTTTTAAGGAAGTTTATGACATAAGATACTGAGTTTATGAATTCGAAAATGAAAGATTGTTATTTAGTTTCAAAGTTAATGAATTCGAAAATAAAAGATTGTTATTTAGTTTTGGAGTTTATGAATTTGAAAATAAAAGATTGTTATTTAGTTTTGGATTTTTGCTACATAATCTTGTTATCAAACATGGAGATGGATTGAAATGGGCCAGCACTTCTCTTATTCTATTACACAACTGCACAACTTCAAAGAAATTAATGAAGATTACCTTCTGTTTGTGGTTGTTGCCCCAGTCCACGGCGAATTTGATTGATTTGCACTTGTTATTGGCATGTATCGGCCAGTAATGATGCATAGGCATCAAACCTCGTGTGAAGAAGTCGTAGTATCGAGGCTTCACGAACAAAGTAACAGAATCACAAGCCAATATGTATTTCTCGCTAACAGACCATGCAGATCCTTCAATATAAATCTTATATCTATATGAATTTTGCATGATAAATCAAAAGTTAGATGAAACGTCGTGGGACAAATGGACTTAAAGAAACAATTTCGATATGGATAATAATACCTGTGAGTGCATTGGCCCGCTAAATCAGATTGCTTAAATCCTTGCTGAGATTCGCTGAGCCAGTCCTACAAGTACCTTCTGTTAGTATGTATGTATTTGTGTCTCTATGTTTTCAGTCATATGTTTATTTAGTTGTCCAATGGCATTCTTGCACTGACACATGTGCTAGTTTTCCCCAATATCCTACCATCCATAGGTGGTGATGGGAATCCTGACACAAATTGAAATGGGATTTTGAGAAACCCCATTGGAATTTGTATTTGAGTTCCTTCACTATGTCAATAAACAATGAAGTGAGACAACCTTAATTTCTTATTCTTACACATTTATGTCTTAGTGTTGAGGGAATGTATTGAATCTACTGGGTCCTCTCCAAAGCTTTGGAGGTTTAGCTAATGCAAGGGCATTTTCACACCGAGCTCGAGTGGGGTTGCATGTGGGATGCAGGGGAACACTTGGGGTGGGTGGGGCCCACGGGCAAGGTCTCGTGTTCGAGACTCTTCGCCGATAGTGATTAATGCACATTTCACACCGGGCTCGAGTGGGATAGCTTGTGGGATGTGGGGACACACTCGGGGTGCGTGGCCCGTATGAAGCGGTACCCATATGATTTGAGGACCACGAAGGGGGGTTCGGCCGAAGTCTTAACCCATGAGATGTGGGGCCTGGGCTATGAGATAAATGGATTAATTCGCTATACTTTAACAGTTCGAGCTTTTAGAGCTACTGGTTAATTATCTTACATCAAATTAGTATCAGAGCGGGAGGTCTCGTGTTCGAGACTCTTCTCCGGAGGTGATTAATGCATGTGCATTTTCACACTGGCTCGAGTGAGGTCTCCTGTGGGATGCAAGGGCCCACAGGGGAGGTCTCAGTTTTATTATTTATAGTAAGTTTTAGTTTGATAAATAATGACCCTCTATGCTATTTATAGTAAGTCACATTTTTATGGAGTTTGAGTTGGAATTTGATTTTTAAGCTTCTTCCTAAGTTTTATATCACTGTTTAAAGGATTGTAAATTCATTTTTATCATCAATCAATTTATTTTTGAATTTATTAGAATTTATTTATATTTTTTCTATTTTTCCTCGTGGATTCGAGGTATCTTTGTGAGGAGTCCAGAGAAGCTTAGTGGATTTGGAGTAGTTATCCCCTTGAGAAAAGTGGTGATCGACCTCGTCATGTTCATCTCTGCATCACTTACCTTCACCTTCCAACACTTCATTTTAACCATATCATCAATTCGAATTCACTATTTTTCTTTCCCACCATTGATTCGAAGGGCACCATTCTTTAGATGGTATGGATCATCCAATTAATGCGTATCTTAAATCAATTTGATACAGTGTGCCCCACTAGATAGACAATCCTATCCAAAGATAACCATTTCACGTGTAATATATCAACATAGATCAACCATTTCACTTCTTCTAACTCTATGTAGCAGGTCGCTCACTTTGTACATGTGGCAAACATCTGAGGTGAATGAGGCCGACGATCCAGTGGGCCCACATGTGGGTAGATCATTTATCAAAACCAAGTGGAGTTGACTGAGGTAGCTCCCATTCAATCAGAAAAGCTCCCAGCAACTGGATAAGCATACTTGTCCAACTCATAACAATCTTTAGGCGATATACGCATCCACTCAATGGCCCAGCAGATTAACGGTCCTGATTTCCACAAATGTTTGCTGCATCATGTGAAATGAAGTGTATGGCTCTACGAATACTATGTACCTGTGCATAAAGACGAGCATTCCAGTCGTGAGTGTCAGAGACGTTGCATTTGAGGAGGTCTCGCCTCTTTGCTGTGACACTAGGGTTCCCTTTCCAGTAAGCGTAGGGATTCCTGTCCATCCATCTCAGCCGCTCATTTGATTCTTTCAAATCCTTGGACAGGGATTCCCATGGCTTGATGTTGATCTCAGACCTGATGGAAAGTACATGCAGCCTTATAAGTAGGACCAATACTTAGATGAAGGGACAGGACCAATACTTAGTAGTGGGCCAGTATTTTAAGCTTGGTCTCAGGCCAAGTTTATGAGCCCAAGCACTGTTACATCTGGGCTTATTGCCTTAGTTTAAAAAACTAAAAAACTAGACCCTGACTTGATGTTCATTCAAGAGTTGATCCGGCCTGAGACTTGATAGTCAGGGCATGTTTGGATACTACCAAATAAGTTACTTTTTAACTTACATTAACTACTTAAGGGTTTTTTTTATTTTTTATTTATTTTTTTTTCTTTCTTTTCTTTTCTTTTCTACGTATAGTTACGTAAGCATCATTGTAAAAGTAACTTATTTTTAAAAGCTACTTATTTTAATAACTTATTTATTTTTCAACTTTTTAATTTATGGCTTTTCTACTTCTCTCTAACAGGTCATATATGCCAAAGAAAACTCTCCCTTACAGTTCATATCATAGGGGCCCCAAATGGTGGGCCATCAACATTGAAGGTGGGGCTCACAAGGAGGACAATCCACATAAAAGGTGGGCCGTCGACATTGAAGGTGGGGCTCACAAGGAGGACAATCCACATAAAAGGTAGGCCGTCGACATTGAAGGTGGGGCTCACAAGGAGGACAATCCATAAAAGGTGGGCCCCACATGATTGATGACCCCATATTAATGTGGGACCAAATATGGATGGTCCACGTTAATACTCAGCCCACAATTATAAAAAGTCTACATCCAAAGCGGGCTGGCATGACGGACGACCCATGTCAAAGGTGGGACCTACATGATGGATGATGTATGTTAAAGGTGAGCTTCATGTGATGGGCAGTGAACATTGAAGCTAGGATCCACATGATGGATGATCCATATTGAGGTGGCCCCATATGATAGACGGTCCACATCAAAGATTAGCCTCTATTGATGAATGGCCGACAACATGATGGGCAACCACATTGAAGGTGGGGCCCACATGATGGATAGTCCACATCAAAGGTGGACTCCACATAATAGGCAATTAATAATGGTGGGCTCCGCGTGATGGGTGATCCACATCAAGGTAGGCCCCATGATGGACGGTCCAAATCAAAGGTCAAGCCTCGTGATGAATGTCCTATATCCAAGGTGGGCCCCGCATGATGGATGACCCACATTAGAGGTGGGGTCGACATGATGGATGGCCCACATCAAAGGTGGGCTCCACATGATGGGCGATGGATATTGAAAGTGGGCCCCACATGATGGACAATAATATTCATGATGGGCCCCACTTGATAGATGACCAACATTAAAGGTGGGCACTATATAATGAATGATGCACATTAAAGGTTTGGCCATAATGATAAATGACCCACATCTAGTAGGCCTTGTATGATGGACTACCCACATCAAAGATTAGATCTGCATGATGGATAGTGGATATGAGGGGCACGAAACATACTAGAAAGATAATTACTTATGATGTTAGAAAACAAACATACTTTTTTACTTTTTGATTGGTAAGAGAGTTATTTGCCCGACATAATTATTAGATGAATAAGTAGAAATTAAGATTAGCTACTTTTTGCATAAGTAACTTATCTAAAGTAACTTACTATCCAAACTCCCCTTAATTGACTATATTTAGACTGGTTATCTTTATAAAAATTCTCTCCCTTAATTGACTATATTTAGACTGGTTATCTTTATAAAAATACCCCCCCTTAATTGACTATATTTAGATTGGTTATCTTTATAAAATTACTATAGACAGATAGATAGAGAGAAAGAAAGAAAAAGAAAAAAAAAAAGAAAAAGAGGTAAAAAGCAACTAAATGTTGCATAGCTACCTAAAAAACGTTTAAGGTTCGTATGTGGCCTCATGAATTTTTTTTTTTTTTT
This sequence comes from Magnolia officinalis, assembly GCA_021015155.1. Taxonomy (NCBI): domain Eukaryota; kingdom Viridiplantae; phylum Streptophyta; class Magnoliopsida; order Magnoliales; family Magnoliaceae; genus Magnolia; species Magnolia officinalis. Next base: position 53,553,747 of record JAJHSJ010000018.1, read on the forward strand.
TTTAAAATTAAGTTGTAAAAGGCTTTGACAAGACCAGTGGCTTAGCAAAAGTTAGAGCGAGTCACATCGAACTGACTGAGTTAGCAGGCCAGTTTGATTGCCAGAGCAATCCATACCAAGTTGACCGGGTAGACTGGGTAAGTTTTGCAGTAACTTTAGGCGCTCTCATATTCAAGTTTCCCTTGGACTCGGCTTGAAATCTCGCTAAGTTGAGTTGACTCAGCGAAGTTTTGAGCCAAGTCGTCGAGTTTTAGAGCTAAGCCTCTGTTCAACCTCTCGACAGTGATTGTTTATTGTCTAGATGGAATGATGGAATGATAGAATCAGTCTGCAGCGTGCACTGATGGTGGCAATTCATCCACTGTAACAATGCCATACATGTACGTCAATTCTGACCGTTCAAATCATTGTTCATCCTTAATAATCCAAACCGTTGAAATCAGATTTGATCATGCGGTCATGTTTGTTGGTATATCAACGGCCAAAAACAGATGGTTGAGATCATTGATCAGTGTGATTTATTTTTTACCATACACAGCACGCTATCCATCATAGCAATCATACCTTGGACATGTGGATTCGATTGAATACATGCATGTCAAGAGTCCCAGTTTATGAGTTTCCACCGTTGGTTTTCTACAGACTAGCCTCTAAAATCCAGATCATAGATCATGATGTTAAGATTCCGACGAGTCTCATCAGATTCTCCGAGTCGACTCGGTTCGGTTGGACCAGATCCGGTTCAACATCCCTAGTTACCTTTGACTCGGTCGAGCTGAGACTCAACTCTAGAATAAAAGAATCGCTCCGAGTTGTAGAGTTAAAACGAGTATAAAGAAAAGTCGTAGCATTTTACCAACCCCAGAAGGACCAATCCGGGAAAACAACATCCAACGTCTTTTCGTCTCTGCAGTACCGAAACAAAGGCGGTGGGCCCGACGCATTCGGGCTTCTGTAGTCATGTGACATTACAATTGGAAAGTCACCACAGTCGAACATCAGGTCCAGATCGGGTACCCGACCCGGGTACCTCCTTAGGAGCTGCAGGATTCCCCACAGTGTGAAAACGTCACGTGTCTGAATCGCTTTCCTCCCGTACTTCTCCACGTAAGCTATGCCGTTCAATACCACGAGACGAAAATTCGCGGTCCTTTTTGCCCTTTCTACCATCTCCTTTGAGATTCCTGAGGCCTTCCACGACCGTAGATCTTCGTAGATCCAACGAAAGTACTCGGGGCAAGATGGCGATGGATGGTCATCTTTGGTTTTGGGTGGTGTTGAACGGTTTGTAGGGCAGGTCTTTGTCAGGTTTCCACGGGAGCAGTTAAGGAGATTTTCGGGGTTTATTGGGGGCTTTTCAGGGTGTTTGTTGGAGTAATGGTGGGCTGCTGTTTTGGGCGTTGGCATCAATTTCTTTCCGTCGCTGCTTATGGTAGACTGCAAAGGATAAAGAAAATGAAGTCATCAAATAAAAAACATCGATCTATGTAAGTGAACCATGATTTAGATAAAGCATTGCAGCGTTCGACAAAAATTGTTATAACTCCGTTGTTATATGTTGGATTGAGATAATCTTGTGCTTGTTGGAAAAAATAATTCATTAAACTTTCAAATGACTTTACAATTAGCTCATTTATTAGAAACCATTTAACATTTCAAAAGTGAATCTAAAGTTTTTATCACGATTTAGACAATGCTTTGATCATTGTTTGGATTATTCATCAAACGGTCCCTATAAAAACAGGCATAACTCACTCGTTATAGGTTGAATTGGGATGATATTGTACTTGTTGGAAAGATAATTTGATGATTTTTCAAATGATTTGAAATCATCTCATTTAAAATTATTTAACTTTTAAAAATGGGCCTAAAACAACAATCGCAGTTTGAGTAATGCATCAATGGTCTCATGAAAACATTCATAACTTTCTTGTTATGTGTTACATCAAGACACGATTTTGGCCTAATTGAAAAGATAATTTGACAAACTTTTGAATGAATTTAAAATCATCTCATTTGAATATCATTTAATATTTCAAAAGTTGATCCAAAGTTTAACTCTTGGTAAAAGACTAATCTAAGCCTAATATTTTTAGGAAAGAAGAACATAAAGAAAAACTAAGCTGATGATTGAGAAAAAATGAAACTCAAATTTTATTCAATGGAAACGTGAACACATAGGCAATACAAGTGCAGTATTTAAAACTCAAATTACAATGACTCAGTTGTGAATCAAATAAAGAGAAATCAAATGAGAATTTTCAGGGGATTTCATTGCATGAAATCAGGGGATTTTTGCAAACTGTTGATTGCAATAAATCCGTTGATTGCATAAATCAGGGGATTTCAAATTCAAACATTACCGTTGAATGCATAAATCAGGGAATTTTTGCAAACTGTTCATCGCAAGAAATCCGTTGATTGCATAAATCAGGGAATTTCAAATTCAAACACCACCGTTGAATGCATCCAGCGTATTGTCCTGCTGGGTTGTGCCAATAACGAAATCATCTTAGATTCAAAATTACATTGTTTATTGCAGATTTTGCCTCTCTTTTGATCAACAAAATACATGTGCATACAGCTCCAAGTTCGATTCGAGTCGAGTTGAGCTAGGGCCTGCTCGAACTCATTTTCGAGCTCAAAAAATCAGCTCCACTCGACTTGAACTCAACTTCGAACCGAGTCGAATCAAGCTTTTTCGAGTCAGTCAAGCAAGCTAACCGAGCTAGCTCGGTTCATCTACACCCCCTAGCTGTCACTCCCAACTGCTCCTTATGACGTGGGCCACCTGAATTTCTCTTCGGGCTAATTTTAAGGGGCAGTGGATTTGAGTAGTGTTGGGTGCCATGGAGCCTATCATGATGCATGTGTTTAATCCATCCATTCTATCCATCCATTTTGCCAGCTCATTTTAAGACATGAAACTAAAAATGAAGCTGATCAAAGGTTCAAGTGGACCACACCCTAGGAAACAGTGGTGATTGAATGGCCAACATTGAAAACTTCTTGGGGGCAACAAGTTTTGGCTCAAGTTGATATCCGGGTTTTCTCTTCATCCATGTGTGACCTTATCAAGAGGTTTGATGGCAGATAAACATTATGGTCAGCCTTAGGAAGGTCTTACTTGAACTCCGGATCTGCTTAAGTTTTTGAATCTTACCGTAGAATGAGCTGAAAAATATATGGACGATGGTGTCCACTTGACGTGAAGGAAACGGATTGCGTACCGACCTTTGTGGTGTGTTGAGGTCACCAAGTTTTGTGGGGCCACCGTGATGATGTATGTATTATATGGAAACTGTCCATCTATTAGGTTTTAAGACTTGAGCCTAAAAAAATGAGATAGATACAGAGCTCAAAGTGGACTAAACAAAAGAAAACAGCGGGAGATCGAACATCTACCATTGAAACTTTTTAAGGGTTACAGAAATTTTGGATCAATCTAATATTTGTTTTTCCAATTTATCTTGGTTTGTGTAACTGTATGAATAGTTTTCGATGGCAAATATACATCACGGTGGGCCATAGGAATGTTTCAATGGTGGGAATCATTGTCTCCACTATTTTTTGTGGTGTGGTCCACTTGAGCATTGGATATGACTCATTTTTGGAATCATGACATAAAATTATCTGGCCAAATGGATGGAAGGTGTGGATAGCATGATGGGCCCACAGAACTTGGTGACGTGAACACACCACCACGTCAGCTCCTGTGTGTGAGCGTATGCGCGTGTAAAATAAATAAAGAAAGAAAGAAAGACATGTGGCCGATAATTGCGGACGCGGATTTCCTGCTAAAGACTTTTGCTTCCTGCTCTCGGAACCCGGTGTGGCCCTCCGTGATGTTTGTAAGAAATCCATCCCATTCATTCGGTTTTTTAGTTCTTTTGAGTCAAAAAAAAGAAGCCGGATCCAATACTCAAGTGGGCTAAAGACATGAGAATTAAACGTCCACACTTAAATATTCGTGGGCCACAAAAGTTTTGAATCATTCTAATATCTGTGTTTTCAGTTCATCCCAGTAAGAATGACGTTATCAACGGTATGGATGACACGTAAACATCACCGTCGACCTCAAGGATTGGATCGGCGGGCTCCCTTTTGGTTTCTTGTCCTAAAATGAACTCACATGATGGATAGAGGAGTGTATTTCTTGTAAAGGGCCCCACATGAGTAGCCAGACTCGCTATAGAAGTGACGTCACCAAGTTCCGTAGGCCGACCATGATGTATTTTGGTATCAACACCTTCCGTACATTTGGAGAGATCAGTTTAGGGCAATATCCAGAGAATGAGTTAAATCCAACGCTTCAGTGGATCCAGCAAAGGAAATAAGGGAGGATAGTGACGCCACCGGTAAAAACTTCTAAAGGCCACAAAACTTGAGGCGTATAGACCACAGTTTTCAGCCCTATTATTTCACAAAACTTTTAGATGAAGCTGATATCTGTGTTTTCCCTCGTTTCATGTCTGTTTTTAACTTTTGAACCGGTTGGATTTTAAATAAACATTATGGTGGTCTTTATAATAGTTTCAACGGTGAGAATCACTCTCCCTACTATTTTCTGTGGTAGGGTCCACTACAGATTTTTAACTGCCTCATTCTTTTGCTCATACCCTAAAATGATATCTCAAAATGGATGGACGGTGTGGATACAACACATGCATGATAGTGGGCCCACAGAACTTGGTGACGTCACTTCATTGGCCGACTCGCTGCTCAACCTATAAGTGTATCTAATCCCCGTCCCTTCCAAAAGATCCAAGAAGTCTACTCCTTAGAAAGGTTAGTCACATAATTGAGGGTGCTCGCTGATTAAATTTAAAGTACGGATGAGGGAGTATATTTTTACGTGCTATTCCCCCTCACATCCCGTAACAACCGACATATATATAAGATCCAAGCCGCTCATTAGGTGCAAAACATCTGGCAACTACCTGGATGATTAAAAAAAATTCAGATGGATACTCTTACATAGGTTTACACAAGTGTAAGCTAAACACGGACGATTAATACATGTGTGGCCCACTGATCCGATGATCCACTTTTGATGCAAAACACTGACTGTAATGAATACCGGATGAGCGAACTTAGAACTTTTGTACGTGTTCTTCATGCATCACATGTGATGGAATGAGGTTTTTAAATCCCACACATGAATTCAGCCAGACCGTCTCTCTCTCTCCGGACGGAGACGCAAATGATAAAAAAATATTTTCTGGAATCAAGGCGGCTGCTGAAATTATCATGTTAGGCTAGGGATTTTTTAGAAAATAAAAATTAGGACCTTTTGGTACCGTCCATTTAGTATAAACAGAAGACGTGTATGTGTATGAGAAATCCAACCCGTTGGAAAGGTAGGACTCGTGATGAAAACTATCTGGCACAAAACTAAAGATGATCTATCCATTCATCAGGTGGACCAAACGCATAGACCTGATGAGTGTATTGGTATGATGTTTTGGTCCAGTAATCATGAAGATGGGGCCTACATTTCAGGTGTTGATGTCTTAGATAGGTGACACGTGGCTGAATGAGCTAAATGGACGGTACTTGTGGGTCAAAATACTTACAGCATTGAGCCAGTGAGCGGAAATAAAGGCGCCGATGCAAAGGGCGCAGACAAGCAGTCCAGTCGTTCTCGTACGAGCCTTATGTAATGTTCCCTGACATACCGTCCCCGGAATGTAACGGTATATTTCCGATACGTTACGGAAAACACTAAAAAAGCACTGCATGCTCTTTCCTCTGCAACAACAGAACGCTCCCAATCAAAAATTGAAAAAAATCAGAAGAAGAGAAATTCCTAGCCGTTCTTCACTTACCAGATTTCGATGGTCTGGATTTCTTTCAAAATTTTTGAGAGAATTTGAGGAGAGAGTCGCTGGAATTCGATATTTGGAAGAATTAGCTCCGATGATACAGACCAGAAATTTGTAATTATGGTTTTTGAGAGAGGAATCTGATCAAACGAGAAAATTTAAAGCGAGAAAAGGAACGGTTGACGACAGTAAGGCGCAAAAAAGGCTTGAGAATGAAATGGAGGAAGAGAAAGGCAACGTGTTTGATACTATACGTCAAGCTACTCTTACACGCGGCATACACCCATTCAATCTAAACCGTCCAAATGGGACCACTTGAGCGTTGAGTATGCCTCATTTTCAGAGTCATATAGTTAAATGATCTAAATAAATGGATGAGCAATGGATATGAGAGGGAGTAGTTCTGAACTCAACTTTTTTTTTAATTAATTAATTTATTTATGGATCCTTGCTCTTGCTCGGGTGGTAGACTCTCCCGAGTTGTTAAATCAATGCTGAGGGAAAAGGCCGGCTCATTACTTTAAATAACTTAAAAATAGACAGCCTTTCATAAAATGACTAAAAAATAGGCAGTTAATAACTCCTTTTATTTGAAGGGTCCATTTAACATCTTCCCATGGTACAAAAACTAGTGCGTAAAACCCAAGTTGCATTGACTAAATTCTAGAAATACTGTATATAAATTAATTTCCAAATTCAGATTCTCCGAACAATACTAACCACTGACTCATAGAAACTTGTCTGCTGAAATAGCACAGCAGGATATTTCTCATTTCTATCCGTCCAATAATTTTCCACCAATCCTATGGTTAGATATTTAAACTAGGATAATTTTTAGGTCATGGCACATATAAACTGGGACCCATAATTTGGGTAGTTCAATTAATATTCCATATATGCAATTTCCAATTAGTAATTTATAAGTGCATGCGTATCATCCATCACACTCTCCCAGAGCATTAAAACTTTCCCTACTGAGTACCAGTAGAGCTTTGGTGGTCCAGTGGCTGTGGATAAGTACGTAGTATCTATTCTCAGTGGGAAATTGCTTAGTTACTTCACTCGCCTCACACGTGGCAACGAGGTAAACATGTGTGACATCTGAAGCTTTGTTGATCCTACTGCTATAATGTAAAAATTTAGGCAAAAAATAAGCATAAGGTGGGCCACATGTGTACGAATAAAATGGACGGTCCAGAGAAATCGATCAACAGTAGATGTAGAAGAGTGGCCCACCTGGTAATCATATTGGCCTGATTTTTGAGGCATGACATGTACAGAGGTTCGTCTGACAAACAGCAGCTCTGTTGCCACACATGTACCTCTCGTCGTTTCAACGTGTGAGGGTGCATGTGCACTCGTATAAGTTCAGCGATTGCATAGCATCTTTCCTGATTTTCTCTGTCGAGGAAGCTGCTTCACCCTCTTACGCGCGGCGTGATAGACGGGTAAGTAGTTGTTCCAGGGAGTGGATTATGTGAGACACCGGATCCACCAAGGTGGGTAGGACCCATTATGAGTATCACAATGATGTATGTGCCTTATATCCACATCGTCCAACCATTTTGAAACCTCATTTTAGAGTATGATCCAAAAAATAAAACTGACTCAAATCTTAGGTGGACCACACCACAGGAAACAGTTATGATTGAATCCTCACCATTAAAATCTTAATAAATTCCACCAAAATGTTTATTTGCCTTCCAACTTGTTGATAAGGTCACAAACACTTAGATGAAGAGACTACACAAATATCATCTTGATCCAAAGCTTTTGTGCCCCGCAAGTAGTTTTTAATGGTTAATCACCACTGTTTCCTGATTCCTGTATAACGGTCCATGCCCTAAAATGAGCTGTAGGGTGTGGATGTAGTCACATATATCACAGTGAGCCCCTGAGTTAGGGTACCGGGTCTCACCGAATCTACTCCCATTGTTCGACTGTCCTGATGTAGAACCGGGCCAGTTCTCGTCATGAAATGGATATTACATTGGTGGACGCCTATTGCGCACCGAGGCAACTAAGATGTTCCTGCCCAGGAAACTGGGTGAGGCAACCAAGATGTTTGTGAGAAATCCACCCTGTCTATCCATTTTTTGAGCTCATTTTAAGATGTAAGATCAAAACTTACTTGGATACAAGCACTCAAGTGGGCCGCACTAAAGAGGATTGAACTAACACCATTAAAACATTCTTGTGGCCTCAAAAGTTTTGTATCATGATAAGTTTTGTGTTTCAGTTCATCCCGGCCTTATAAACAGTTTTAGATGTCATATAAATAGCAAGGTAGAGCTCGGGAAAGTTTCCACGGTTAAAATTTCTTTCATCATTTTTCTCTCTCTCATGCCTACCTGAGTTTTGGTCGAATGCCTAAAATAAGCTCACAAAATGAAATGACGCAGTGGATTTCTAATAAACATTATAATGGCCAACTAAGTTCCACTATAAAAAAGTGGGCCATTACCGACTCTTTTTTTTTTTTTTGCTGATGACCAATACAAAACGCGGGCAAAGGTAAGAATCATTGGGCTTCATGTGGCTGCTGACGGTAGAAGGAAATGAGTGCCACTGAAAGTGTGGTGTTAGGGAAACTCTTTGCGCTTAATTAAAAGCAGCAGTTAGAAAAAGCTAAAAGAAACGAGCCTAAAATAAATGAGCGTTCGTTTCTTATATCATCTCTCTACCAGCGCCCTCCACCCCCATTCCCTCTCTCTCTCACTCCCAGCGTCGTCCGCCCCCATTCTCTCTCTCTCTCTCTCTCTCTCTCTCTCTCTCTCTCTCTCTCTCTCTCTCTCTCTCTCTCTCTCTCTACCCTCTTCCCCTATTCCCTTTTCCTCCCTCTCTCTCTACAACTTGGAGCAGATCTAGTTTGGATTTCCTTTAGCCTTTCCCCCTTGACTCGTTTTTAGGGTTTTGAATATGGCTTGGAGCAAATCTAGTTGAGGTCGAAGCATTTGGTGGAGGGTTTCTTGTAGAAACTGCATTTTGTGAGAGAAGTCCTGTTTTTGGATTTTTTAGGCATTTGGAGTTATAGATCTGATTGGCATTGAATTGCAAATTTCAGACGTGCTGAAGAAAGCGGAAGAGGAGTTCGATTTCCAGATGTGCAGGGGCCTAATTTTATCATGAGAGGTGGGTTTTTTCAAAGGGGTTTTGAAGATTCTCCAGAAGGACGAGCATAATTCTATGGGGTGGGATTGGAAGAGGTTTTTAAGATATTTTTTGAAGTGAGGATCTTGTTATGGTTTCATGATCCCATTGCAGAAGACTAGGGTTTTGGGGTGGGTTTTGCGGAGCAAGGCCATTTGGTTTCTTATCCACCTCTCTGTCTCTCTCTTTGAAATCTCACCGACTTCTCCTAAATTCCCATTTGACTTCATTTTTAAGTGCTTTCGCAATTCATTCTTAATGCTCAAAGATCGGTTGGATGGTTCCATGACGAGTCTAACTCGGGACTCATTGACGATTCCAACTACTCCAAACCCCGACCGCTACATACCGTCTTAGAATTTCTTGGTGTTTGTTGTTGTTTGATATGTGAGAAGTGTGTTTGGTGTGAGTTCAATTGTGGCTAGGGGTACCTCAGTAATATGCTTTGGATTTATTATAGGCAATTTGGATGACCTGCGGTGAGCACAAAGTCACACATGACATGGCAGGGTACCACATGGGAGGCATAATCTCTAATTTTCGGAATTGTTAATAATGACCAGGATTTCTGTTAATTATTCGGTAATGTCGATTAGTGGGTGATTGTTATGTTCGATCGACTGTTTAAGATTACTATATGGTTTTCTTTTGATCCCTCTCTCTTTCATCTCTACTGTACACGTGGCACATATTGAGGGTGATTGGGACCATTAATCAAGTGGTCAGCCGCATAAATGAACTGTAGAAATAAAAAAGAGAGGGGTTTGGACTATCTTGTCTGTCACATCATTGATTTGCAAATGAAGGGTTTAGAAAGGTTGGGGAAAAATTCACACATTGGTCTAATTCTAATAGGCTAGAGTTGCACCTGTTATTTTCTTTTTAATAAGCCACACAGTATATCCACATGGCGGCCTATCATATTGACAAACCATGTGGCACATATACAGTGGAGATGAGTTGATGAGAAAGGCAAAATCTTGCTAATGGTGGATCATGTCTTCATAAATAGCTTGCCACTCATTGGATCATATATCCAGCTGATTAAAAAAAATGCCTGTTCACTTTTCTTTCTTGGATTTCTATTGTTCTACTTTCATCATTTTTAATTTACTCTCGATCTTAAAAATTCAGTTCTTTTAATTTTTATTTATTTATTTATTTTTATTACCAATGACTTGACTGTTGAGATAAGAAGAAAGAGTAGAATCTTAGTGAGTGAAATGTGAAGGATGGTAAAAACTACAATTCATCAAACTTGCAAGGAGTTTTGTGCATAAAGGTCCTATTTTTTGGGATAATGACCATTGATTTGAAGGAGCCCATAATGGATGTTAGTGCTTAAAAACTTCCCAAATTGGATGATTCTAACCCTTGAATCAGTGGCCTACAATATAAATTGCTAGGGATAACAATGGTACAAAATAAAATCCATGGATGAGCTGGATGGGATTGTCCAATATGTAAAATCGTCTAATATGTAAAATCTGAGGGTCATTATCTATCCACGGTAGGTCCATCTTATCAACTGTCTGGATCACCAAAACTTTGTTCCCAATTGTATAAAATAGATGCATCAGGACACAATTCATCGTCTGATGCACCACGTCCTTATAATTCTTCACAAGTATAACCATCCTAACATTCAATGATCACGCACCCCCTCTTTGCCTCACATGTTGTATGCTATCAAAATATTCTCATATAAGCAGTAGCTCATAAGGTTTTTATCTGGCCATATTAGATGCTTACTCATTGTAATGATCCTCGGTCTGGCTTCGAAATATGCGAGGTTGATTAAAAATTTTCCTCCTTTTTGGGCATGTTCAGGTATGAATAAGATGGTCATTAATCATTTGGACAAACTCTTTGTTACAAATGATGCTGCAACTATTGTGAATGAACTTGAGGTACAACATCCTACTGCCAAGATTCTGGTGGCAAAGCTCAATAGGAAGAAATTGGCGATGGAGCTAATCTGACGATATCTTTTGCTGGGGAGCTTCTCCAAAATGTGGAGGAGCTTATTAGGATGGGATTGCATCCAAGTGAAATCATTAGTGGCTACACAAAAGCGATCAATAAAGTCCTTCATTTCTTTGCTGAATGACCTGTCGAACTGTATTCTAAACCTTTTGCTCATTAGGCATTGTGCATATGCTGATTTCAGCTCTGTTGATGCCTAGATGGTTGAAATTTTAGATGAGTTGGTTGAAAAGGGCTCGGAAACAATGGATGTGCGGAACAAGGATGAAGTAGCTCTGTTGATGCCATTTGGCATTGGGTAATTTTGCACATTGGAAGGCTTACTGTTGTTTCCTTCTTAGCCAATTTGGTTGAATTGATTTATGTGAGCTTACTATTGATCAAAAGAAAAGATATACATGAGCTTACTTGTCACTGTGTGTGGTTGAAGGGGCATGGGATCTAATGTTGACAGAACAAAGGTCATTGTTAGTACTGAAAGTGCCCCTCTTTTTTGTGTGATTCATGTAATATCAACCTGTTGCATTTTTAATCTAACTAAAATCCTCTGGCAGCAAACAAGAATATAATGAGCATTGAAGTAACAAGTTGGATTCTCTTAATATTCTTCTCTTGGAACCTCCACTCACAGGTGGGAACCTCAATATCATTGAGGGCTTGAACCTGCTGAAGGACTCCGAAATACTAGTGTTGATGCCTTTTATTGCTACACAACTCACCAAAGATCAACAGAAGAAACAAGTCCCTTGGAAACGATGGCAATCATTGGCAACAAGGAGATCATTGACATTAACTAAGGTATGTTAGCTGCTTAGACTGCTATAATTAAAAATAAAAATAAAAAATAATAATAAATTAAAAAAACTAGGATGCATGTGGGTCACCTTTTCTTTTTCTTTTCTTTTTTTTTTTCTTTTTTTTTTTTTAAAATTTTAAAACTTTTTGATAAGAAAGATTTTCTCTATTGGTACGGATTGTCAGTGGCCGTGATCCCTATAGCTACGGATTTAATCCATAGCAAAGTTTTAAAGAGCTACCACACCAATGGCTATGGTCGCACTGTGGGGCTAGTCATCTTTCACTACGAATTTTATCTGTAACTTTTGACCAATTTTCTGGCAGTGTAGCAAAAACTAGCGATTTAGCGGCGTCCAGGACAATCGTCAATAAAGGTCCTGACCGCTGGTAAAGCCTTTACCGACTGAGGCTTTACCGGCTATTAGCTGACCGCGGGCAAAGAATTTTCCGGCGGCTTTGACCACTGGTAAAGGCCAGTTTTCTTGTATTGTTCCAAACTGAGAAACTTAATTAGAAAAGCTTTTAGGAAATCCGGATGGTGCTCCATGGCCTCACAATGGTGCATGTTTTTTGTCCACACTATCCATCCATTTTAGATTATTATTTTAGGACATTAGCCATGATTAGAGAAAAATGAGGCAGATCCAAATATCTGGAAGACAGCGCTACATGTGGTGATTGGAACAACAATCATTAAAAACTTTCTATGTCCAATGTAATGTTTATTTGATATATAATATGTTGATCAAGTTATAAAGAACTCGATGAAGAAGGGAAAATAAAAATATTAGCTTGATCCAAAACTTTTATAGCCCTAATAAGTTTTTAATGGTGGGCGATCAATCACCATTATTTTCTTCTAGAGTGGTTTACAGGAGATGTTGATCTACTTCATTTCTTAGGTTGCAAAATGAACATAGCGCATGGATAAAACATATACATTGTAGTGGAGCTCACAGAGCACCAATGGTCACTGATTAGACTGTTAGGATGTTTTGATCGGTGCCATCTTTTCTGGTGCTCCATCATTTTTGGACCCATAACTATGGACATACCAAATTGACCTGCATGTACAATGTACAACTCGCCTTTTCAAGTGGTGCAACATGTGAGATTCGACGGTTAACCATAGAAAATTATTCTACTTTTTTAGGCACCGGACATGGGACGCAGATCCAATCCGTGACTATGGAACCCACCATGATGTACATGATTAATATCCATGTCATCCATCCAATTTGCCAACTCATTATAGGGCATCGTTCCAAAAATGAAGCAGATTCAAATCTCAGGTGGACCACACCACAGGAAGCAGTGGTGATTGAATGCTCACCATTAAAAATTTTCTAGGGCCCATCCAAGTCGTTGCTATGATATGGAAAAAGAAAAAAATGAATGGGCGGTGTGGATAAAATCCATACATCAAAACGTAATCCGCTTCCAACCTTCCATTACATTTCTTTAACACCACAGCAAGGAAAAGGAGGATCATGAACCAAAATTCTGTGTACGGTGATTCTGAGATTCATTATCTTTTGGAAAGAATGAAGCTTTCCACATAAAGAGTCAGTTGACGTCCATGCAAGAGCTGTAGGCAATACTCAACCGTCTTGCTGATACGCTAATTCCACCCCGAGCCCAAGGAAAATCTCGGCCGCCTGTGGTTGCTGTACGACACAACCCAGATTTTCATAGGGCACTACTAGAGGTGAATCGTAGGGCTACCCTAAATGAGTCGAGCTTTAATGATGAAGACATTGATGACGACTTTTCCCGATGACCAGTCCATGGAGGCGATCGACTACATTATACTGAAAGAGACTATTGAGGTATGGCTAAACTTTTCATTTTTAATCGCTTATTACGTATATAAGATTTTCTGTATTGGTTAGCCGAAGTAGAAAGATATTTTGATTACATATACGTGTCGGAACATAAAAATGTGAAATTACTAGCATTCAAATTAAAACCTAGTGCTTCTGCATAGTGTGAGCAATTACAACTCTCACGTGCCCGACAGAATAAGGTGCCCATTTGATCATGGCCATGGATGAGATGCCTTCTTCGATCACGATTCCTCCTTGGTGATTACGAACATGAATTATTCTAGAAATACCAAAATTGCCAACAGGGGAATCAAACCATCACAGATTACACCGAAGAATTTCAACGATTGGCAACGTGGAATGACTTGTTCAAGACCGAATTGCAGAAAGTAGCACGGTTCATTGGCAGTTTATGATCGACAATTCAGGACCTTCAGATGCACCCGGTTGGGACCGTAGATGAAGCGGTTCAGTTGGCAGGTAGGGCGGAAACACAACTTTTAAGAGACCCTACTCGACCTTATCCTTTGACTCGGACCCCATGATGGATCCGACACAGGAGTCAACACTTGCCAAAGGAAAGGACCCAATATGAGGACATCATCAACCTCCTACAACCACAAACCATGACACGAGGAGCGGTCCATTTAAGCTTTAACATCCGCCACCCACAACAGCGGGTCTGAGTAGGATTCCAAATCCTTATGGTCGACCAAGGCCAAACAATTGTTATCATTGTGGCCAATCGGGCCACCTATCAAATACCTGTCATCAATGCCCTGCAACTCACTTGGCCATTAATGAAAGGGGCACTAAAGGTGATGCAACAAAAGAATGCTCTAGATTTGATAAAGATGAGCAAGTTATTGAGGAATGAGATGGTGATGAAGAATGGTTGGCCGATGATCATGGCGAATCCTTGGTGTAAGGCGATCATTGTACACTCCACGGAAGGATGTACACCCGCAGCTACACAATATATTCCGTACCCAGTACACCATCAATGGAAAGGTCTGTGATGTAATCATAGACAGTGGCATTAACAAGAACATCGTTTCAAAGGTGATGGTGAATAAGTTGTGGCTACCTACAACAAAGCATCTTTCCCCTCACTCGATTGACTAAATAAAAAGGTAAATGAGACCAAGGTAAGTAAGCAATGTACTGTCTCATTTAAAATTGATAAAAATTATTAGGATCAAGTACTTTGTGACATGGTCAACATGGAAGCATGCCATATGTTATTTGGTTAACCATGGTAATTGGACCGTGATGCGATCCACCGAGGATGAGATAATATTTACGTCTTCATCAAGGACGATGGAAAAATGGTCATTGCCCCTATGCACCAGAGAACCACCTTGAAGCTTTTAAAGTGGGGGAGAGTTCCCTCCTGACCATTCGGAATTTTATGAAGGAATCTAAGGAAACTAGTAAGGTGTACGTCATAGTGGTAAAGGGTGAGGAATCAAAGTCCTTGAGCATTCCTCCAAGTTTAAGGCCGTTGCTCAATGAATTCAAAAAAATTTGGCCCAATAATGATCTTCCCGATGGATTGCCTCCCATGCGAGATATTCAGCACTATATCGACACCGTCTCCGGGCCCAGTTTACCCAACGTCCTCAATATCGGATGAGTCTGAAGGAGTACGATATTGTGTAAAGGCAAGTGAAAGAATTAATCTGTAAGTGTCTAATCTGAGAAAGCATGAGCCCATGCACTGTACCGGCCCAATTAACTCCAAAGAAAGATGGGAGTTGCGGATGTGTGTCGATAGCTGGGCAATTAACAAGATTATCATAAAATACAGATTTTCCATTTCATGACTAGACGATATGTTGGACATGCTTGAGGGTACAAAATTATTTTCTAAATAGAATTTGGTAGCTAGCATCAGATTCGAATAAGACCGGGTGATTTGTGGAAGATAACTTTTAAGTCCAAGGAAGGATTGTATGAATGGTTAGTCATGCCCTTCGGTCTTTTGAAGGTGCCTAGTACATTTATGAGATTGATGAACCAAGTTCTAAATCCATTCATTGGGCATTTCATAGTAGTCTACTTTAATGACATTTTAATATACAGTTAAGATGAAGTATGTAATATGGAACACCTCGAACTGGTCCTTCAAGTGCTCACCGAAAACAAGTTGTATCTCAATCTAAATAATATAGCTTTTTGATTGATAGCTTGTTATTTTTGGGCTTTTTCATGACATCCACGTGCATTTGAGTGGACAATGGAAATTGGTGAAAGCCATTAGGGAATGGCCAGTTCTAACAAACATTGATGAAGTATGGAGATTTTACGGATTGGCAAAATCTTATCGTTGGTTCATGAAGATTTTTAGCACCATTGTGTCACCAATTACTGATTGTATGAAGAAGACACCATTTCAGTGGACTGACGAAGCTGATATGAGCTTTGTTGAAATCAAGTATAGATTGTCCACAACCGCGGTTCCAGTACTTCTCAGTTTCGAAAAACTATTTGAGGCTAAATGTGATACTTCATATATAAGAATTTGGAGAGTTTTATCTTAAGAAGGTAGGCCAATAGTCTTTTACAGTGAAAATCTTAGTGATGCACGCAAAAAGTGATCGACTTACGAGCTTGAATTGTATGTAGTGGTCTAGGCACTGCGACATTGGTGACATTACTTAATTCAAAGGGAGTTCATTTTTTACATAGATCATCAAGCTCTCAAATTCATTAATAGTTAGGCTAACGTGAATCGTGTGCATGCTAGATGAGTTGCATTTTTGAAGGAGTTCACATTCATTCTACAACATAAGTCAGGGCAACAGAACAAGGTGACTAATGCACTTAGCCGTTGTGCTTCACTACTTGTTACAATGAGCAATGTGATGGTCGACTTCGACTAACTCAATGAGCTGTATAGCGAGGACGAGGACTTTAATGATGCATGTATGAGGTACCAAGAGGTTCAACCCATTAACTTATATATGCAAGATAGTTTCATTTTCAAAAGAAATCGACTGTGCATCTCCTAAAGTTCTCTAAAGGAGCAAATTATTCAAGAGTTACTGGAGGTAGTCTTAGCGAACATCTTAGGCAAGACAAAATGCTAGTTTTTATAGAGGAGCGGTATTATTGGCCGCAATTAGTACGTGACATGGTTAAAGCAGTGTATCGTTGTCATGTTTGTTAGACATCCTACGGGCAGTCTCAAAATACATGCCTATACACTCCATTACCTGTGCCTGATGGCCCTTGGGAGGACTTATCTATATATTTCATGCTTAGTATCTCACGAACACGACATAGATCCAATGTTTGTAGTGGTAAATCGTTTCTAAAATATGATGTACTTTATCTCATGTAAGAAGACCCTCGATGCAACGCACATGGCGAATCTATTATTCAGAAAGGTCATGCGGTTACACGGGGTTCCCAATACCATTACTTCTATAAGCATTGTGCACACTTTGTTTGTCAAATTTTGATGGGACAAAACATCTTAAGTGATGGAAAATGGACCTTCAAATGGACCTTCAAGAAAGATAAAAAGTTCACCTTCAAGAACAAACCATGCATGAAGATTGGATAGTGCAAGAACAAGTTCAAGTCATGAATAATTCAAGCTAAAGAATATTCAAGCTCTACTACATTTTTAGAAGAAGATCAAACTCCTTCTTCCAATGCACTTCAATTTGAAGTTCAACTAAGCACTATTGAAGATTCAAGTAAAAGATTCAAGCTAAACACTTCAATGTCCAGTTTTCTCAGGCATAAATGACTCTAGAAAGACCTTAGACTTAGGTGCTTTCAAATGTTAAACTTATACAGGTTTTTATACTTTGATTAGGCTTGAGTTCGACTAGTCTAAACCTCGGTTCGACTAGTCTAAGATTTGGTTTGACTAGTCCAAGAATAACTTCGACCAGTCCAAGATTCAAACTCAAAAAATGGATATTTCTGGTGGTTTCTCAACTAGTCAGTAGGCTGTTCGACTAGTTGAAGGGTGCTCGACTCGAAGTCCAACAATTATTTTTAGTACCCTCGACCATTCGAAGCCTGTGCTCGACTAGTTGAACAGGACCCTTGACCAGTCGGAGAATGGTTTTATCCAATCGCACCCAAATTTTGAAATTTGATTGGATCGTAGATGAGTCGAAGGAGACCTTAGACGAGTTGAAGCAATAACATTTCAACTTATAAATAGAGGCATTCTCTCATTTCGAAATTACCAATCCAAGTTAAGAAAACCTTTTATTTAGAAAGAGAGAAGTCCCTAATATCATCAAGCTATTGCACGGTATTTTATATTTTTGTTTATATAGCTTTTATTTTGATTCTTTGATATCTAGTTTATGAATCTTACTTTTTAAAATAGAGTAATGACTCTTCTTTTTGAGATCTAAAGTATTCAAACAAGTAGCTTGAAGTTTGAATTAATTTAAAATCAATTTAGAACCTAGAACCCTTGATTGTATTACTGGACATTGAACATTCTACATCAAACGAAGCGGTTCTACGGGCTACATCAAAAACATCTTCAAAAAAGAAGATAAGTATCATTTTATACTTTTGTTTTTGGTTTCTTTGAGATATCTAGAAAATCTCATGTATTGGTTTTGACTGAGATAGCCAGAAAATCTCAACGTGAGGTTTTGTTTGTGATAGCCCATCTAAAAACACAACTGTATAGGTTTTAAGATGAACCTATGAAAACTTTGATTATTAGTGAATGCCAATATCACATGGGTTGTGATTGTTGGGAATGGAGTAGGTGTGGTTGTTTGAGAACAGTTGGTGTACACACTGAACTATTATAACTTTTGGTGTTTGTGGTAAATGATTTAAGTTTTTGTATATGTGGTGAATTATTGTAATTTGTTTATGTTTGTGCGGTAAATGCTTGTAATAGATAACTCTTTCTTATCTCTTGCTTAGTTTGTGATATTGATACTTACTACGTTCATGAAATCAGGTTGTCCTACCTAAAACTTTGTTTTTAATGTAAGGTTGTCCTATGAACAAAGTTTGAATCAATTTCTCAATACTACTGCTATTAAGATCAGTAATTTATTCTGATTTATTTATTATTTCAATACCTTGAAATTTTTATTTGGCATAGTCCTATTCAACCCCCCTCTCTAGGACAGTTAGCTCGTCACTTTCAACTTCTGATCGTGACATAAAGTTCATTAGCCACTTTTGGCGTAGTTTTTGGATCAGTTTAGTACACATCTTTAGTTCAGAAGTGTTTATCACTCCTAAACCGATGGGCAGACTGAAGTTGTGAATCATAAGTTGGGAAACCTCCTTCGATGTGTTTTAGGTGACAAACCGTTGGGATTTGGTCTTATCTTAAGCAAAGTTTTCATTCAATTATATGGTGAACCGCTAGACAGGAAAGTCCCCATTCTAGATTGTTTATGGTCGAGTGCCCCGCCACATACTTGACTTGGTCCATTTGCCCAAACTCTCAGGCATGAGCATTGCAGCAGAACAAACGACAGACTAAATCGTGGGTATTCATGCGAATGTGAAAGCCAAGTTGCGAGCCTCGAACGACAAGTATAAGGAGTAAGCCGACAAGAGTTGGCGGCAAAAGGTGTTTGAAGTGGACGGCCATGTTATGGTCCATTTACATAATGAGAGATTTCTGCCGGGACTTACAAGAAATTGAAGAATAAGAAGATTGGACCGATACCGATTCTTCGAAAGATAAATAACGATGCTCATGTTGTTGATCTTCCCAATGACATTAAGATCTCACATACTTTTAACGTCATAAACCTCACTGAGTATTATGAAACAAAGCGGGATGAGAACTCGAGGACGAATTTTTTTGAAGTAGAGGGAATTGATGTAAAGTAGGGTGTGGACACCTTCACGTCAAAAATGGACTAGAGAAGGCCCAATCAGAGGCGAAAGTGATCAGGATCGTCAAAACCCAAAAAAAGGCATATCTCGCAAACCAAAATGAGCTATTCGACGTACCATATATGATTTTGGAGTAGGAGAAGCTACTTTAGCCACCAAACCGGCTTTTCCGGGTTGTCACGCCGAATTTGTGAGATTCCATCAGATCGACGATCGAAAGTCCATTTTAATTTCGTTTTTACTATTTATAATAAGTTTTAATTCAATTATAACTCTTGATCCTTTGAGCTTTAGAAGTGGTGCCCAACATGAAATGGTTGAGAAAAATTAAGGGCGTGTTTGATTTTCCGGTGAAATGGTAAATGCCGTGTAAAAAAAGTAATAATTACTTACCCATACATTTACAAATTTACCTGATTTGACCACTTACTTTTTGACACAAAAATCAAGAATATTACAAAATATCTGTGGGTCTTACTGTGATGCATTTCACTTATCCACACCGTTCATCCATTATTCCAGTTGAATTCATATCATGAGTAAAAAATTGAGGCATATCCAATACTCAATTGAACCACATCATACAAAAAAGGGAATCGAATACTTACCGTTAAAAACTTTGTGGGGCCACTGTTTCTTTTGGGGTGGGCCACTTGAGTGTTGGATCTGCTTCATTTTTTGTCTCATGCTCCTAAACATTGTAATAAAATAGACTGACGGAATGGATATATCATACGCATTACCTTGCATTAAATAAATTAAAATTACATATGTTAAACCAATTTCACTGGTACAAACTCCTATGAGTTTTCAAACGCTTTCCCATTTCTCTGAAAAACAAACAGGCCCTAAGAGAATAACATGATCAGGCCAAATTGTACACTTACTATTTTTGGCCGAAAACCATCAAGTCTCATATAAATCATGACCGTCTATAAATAGTAAGTTTACTATTTATAGTAATTCACTTTTTTTTTAATAGGAAGTTTGAGTTAGTGTTTGATTATGAAACTTCTTCCAAGGTTTGATATCACTATTTTAGGGATTGTAATTTTTAATTTTTTTTTATTATCAATCAATTTATTTTTGAATTTATTAAAATTATTATTATTTTTTTCTTGTGGATTCGAGAAATCTCTGTGAGGAGTTCAGAAAGACTCCGTAGACTCGGAGTAGTTATCCTTGAGGAATAACTCATCACGTTGATCCGTGTCAGATGGCAAATAAAGAACCCAGCGGGCCCTAGTATGTTTTCAACGGTAAGAGCTCAATCCCCACGCCTAATTTTTGGGCTCATATCCTAAAATTATCTTTAAAAATGGATGGACGGCGTGGATAAAAAAAAATATAGAACACGGTGGCCCTACATAGCCTCTGACACGACCCTTTCTGAGGCATGAGATGTTCTCGAGCGTGTAATAAGGCGGGTCACACCATTTTGATTACCAGGCAGTAATGCCAACTCATCCGTTGAGTCCGCTCATTTACGTAAAGAAAGAAGAGTTACCAACCGTCCATTTTTCTAACGATGGCCCACATCTTGGGAAGCGGATTGCTTAGTAACTCCCTACACTTAGCATTCTGAGTAAAGTCGGTAAGGTCCACCATAATTTATGTATTTTATCTGCTCCATCCATTCATTTTACCAGAGAATTTTAAGACATGAGCAAAAAAATGAAGCATATAAAATGTTCAAATGGACCACACCATAGGAAACAGTTGAATTGCACGCTCACCATTGAAAAGTTTTTGGGGGCCTTTGAAGTTTTGGATCAAGATTATATTATTTTTTTTTTTTACCTTCATCCGTGTCTATATGATCTTATGAACAGGTTGAATGACAAATAAACATCACATCAATGTGGGGCCTAGAAAGGTTTCAATGGTGGAAATCATTATCCCTACTGGTTCCTTGTGGTATTATCCACTTGATCTTTGGATATGCTTCAATTTTGGGCTCAACCCCGAAAAGCGGATGGACGGTGTGGATAGACCACATACATTCAAGGTGGGCCCAACTGGCGTTTACTCATTACGTAATCCGATTTCCTGGATGGAGCAAGGCCTGAAAGTCAACTGTTGCATAATCCGAGACGTTCAATTGGTGACCCTCAGATGAATGGTGTAAAAGGATTGTCGTTATAATTTTTTTTAGGAGTACTGTAAACTAATTTCCTGATTATACGTATGGAATCAAATGCTACTTGGGTGGGACATTTTAATGAATGTCCTATCCGGCTGATTGGTGGAGATACATCCAATGGACCATTACTAGGATAGTCTATTGTCAAGATCAAATGAACGAACGTCCACTAATGGGTCTTGGAGCTATTCGTCTAGGTTCATGTCGTTGAGGCTGTCTTGCCGCAAGGTGCTGCTCCTCTCTTTCCTCTGGGCCGTTGCTGGTCGACGACTGGTATTCCCAAGTCATTTAGGTCATGGCTTCTGTGTTCGGTCATTTAGATGGCTGTTTGTATGGGTATGTTTAATTCGTTTTTTTTTTTTTTTTTGGTCCAGCCCACCGAATGACTGCATATTTTCTGCACATCTATGAAAGTAGGTAGTGTGTTCCCACCTTTTATTAAAAAATAAAAAGAAAACCAAGAAAAGGGAGCTTTCAATCAATCCGTTTTAAGTGTTGTCATCGGAAATAGATTGGCTACGGACTCTATTACTAGCCAATAGCTAGTGGTCGGTTCTCTGTGAGCCCCACCATGATGTATATGTTTCATCTATTCCGTCCAACCATTCTTTCATATAAAGTTATGGTATGAAACCAAAAATGAGGTTGATTCAAATCTCAAGTGGACCGCACAGTGTTGTTTGAACGCCCACCATTAAGTTACATTTGTGCTACATTTACAATATCTCAGTACATGTGTATGTACCACCACACTCTTCTCGGGCCTTCGAACTGTACACTTGGTGGTTTGGGTGGTCAGCTAAGACAGGGTATACAGTACCTAAACAATTCTACGGTTTGCAAATGCTACTAATGTTGTACATGTTAGACCATGGTTGGTGATCTAAACCGTAGATCTGATTATCTAAACATGAACGGGAGGTGCACAGAATAATTTAGAGAATAGGAGATAATAATCTAGGGAATTTTACAAAATAATACCTCACTGAACTTTAAACTTCATTAATGGTGGATCACATAAGTATGCATGATTTTCTCTTTCCTTATGATTGACTGGCAATCTTAATTGTAAAGGCTAGAAATTTTAGCCTTGGCTTGGACTAGAATAAAACCCAGCCTAAAGTTGGACAAAACCAGAGCTAGGGTCTAATAATCTAATCAATGGAAGTAGCTGTTAAGTTCAACTAGGTAGGATAGAACCCATGAAGAGACATGCATAAAAGGGCTTTATAAAACTTTAACTTGGCTTTAAGCCCCACTTGATCAGCATTTCCAACCATGAATCCAGCTTTTAAGCTTAACCATGGATGCAAATACCTTGTTAAGCAAAATTCATTTCTCAAAGTGGGCATTTCTTGCCGGTTAAAATATCATGGATCGATAATCTGGACCATCTAAAGTGCCTGTATCAAAGATTTTCCATGATACATGTAAATCCTGTTGAATAAGTAATTATTACTGGTTTGAAAATGTGAGAAAAACTCTAACTCAAAAATGGGTACAAAATTATTGACTTAAATATGTGGATCCCACCGTAATGTATATGATATATCTGTGCCGTCCATCTATTTTATTAGAACATTTTGGGTCATGAGCTGAAAAACGAGGCAGTTCTAATGCTCAAATGGCCCACATGAAAGGAAATAGTGGCCTTAATTTGTCCACCATTGAAAGTTGTTTCCTTCACTGGGCCCACATTGAAGTTTATTCATCATCTAACCCATTCATAGGGTCTCACAGACATGGATAAGGGAAAACCACAAATATCAGCTTGATCTAAAACTTTTAAGGGTCCCAAGAAGTTTTTAACGATAAGCATTAGATTCCCGCTGTTTCCTGTGGTGTGGTCCACATAATCTTTTTATTTGCCTCATTTTTTTTGGCTCATGCCCTAAATTCAGTTGGCATAATGAATGAGTGGTGTGTATAAGTCACATACATCACGATGGCCCCATGTTGATTTGGTAAATTTCTCAATTTAAGTGTTAAAAAAGCAACCATGGGAAAAATAATTACCCAAAGTAAATAATTATTACCCATTTACATGGTAATTACAGTTGGGCTCAATCCTCAACGTGCAAAGCATTGTATTGAATTCTAGGGTCACTTCCAAAAGTTGCCTTGGCTTTCAGAAGAAATGATTACATTGTACTAGTGAGGAATTATTCTCGAAATTGTAGCTGCATTCCTTTTAAATCTAATGTGAGTGGAAAGGCAATTGCAACCTCATCGATAGCTGTAGTTCAATTCAATAGCGCATCCAAATGAAGTCTAAATTAATATGAATATTAAACTTTGACATATAAAATTTTAAGATAGGCATATAAATGAACAAAAAAGGACATACTGAAGGGAAAAAGTACATAAAACACTCATTTATTTGGAACATGTTCAACATACAATATACAAAGTGGGCTTTATTTACTGGTTTCTTTAGATAAAGTAGATGACTGGGAATATGTTGGAATGCCCCTGGCATCCATCACTTCCTATTCTTGAGCATTGTCTTCAACTTAGCCACCTTTGTTATCCACACCACCAAGATCGTATCCATCACTTTATCAGAAAGTTGAAAATAAGCAATCCTCCATGACTTCTTGAAGATTAAAACACAACATACTCCCCATAATCCAACTGCGAATCCCAGTGCCATGCTAATGAAAAACCATACCTGCTCGAATCCTTCTTCCTTCCTCTCTTCTTCAACCATCGGTGTTTTGGATGTTTCATCTTTTCGGCACTTTGGAAGTGGAGGTCCACAAAGATCAAGGTTGTCACTATAAATGGAAGGATCAGTTAAAGTCTGGAGCTGGTAGCCTGACGGAATCTGTCCTGACAGCTTATTATGTGACAGATCGAGGCTGCTTAAGAAAGTTAATGCTGACAAGGTCTGTGGAATAGCACCAGAAAGTTGATTATGTGACAGATCAAGAGACTCTAACCGTCGCAAGCCATCAATATTATTTGGAATGTTTCCTGTCAAATGATTTCCAGACAAGTTCAAACCTTGCAGGCCAGATAGAGTTGCTAAATCTTCAGGGATCTCTCCAGATAAATAATTGCTTGAGAGGTCTATCACACTTACAAGGGAAAGTGTCCTGGTATAATCAAGTTTTAGTCCTTTAATAACCACTGTTATACTCTCCTTATATTGTATGACCCCTCCTTTTTCATCTCCAACAACATAGATGACTCCCACAAAAGTTTGACTTTGATGCTCTGTCGTAGCCATGGCATTGAAATTGCTAAAACACCTTGGTATGGCTCCTAGTAGCTTGTTGTGTGCGAGATCTAAGATCTGAAGAGTGTGGAACTTAATACTGTATGCGGAACAGGCCCACGGATCTGTTTGTACATGGGACATGGTGATCAGGGTTCAGACGGCTTACCTAGCTGAGACGCCACCATGGAAGCCGGATAAGAATACCAGAATTTCTGTAGAGCTTAGGATCTTCCTCTCCTTCACACCCTTTCTGCAATACGATAGATGGGACTCAAATTTTTGCTGTTTTTGTAGGATCGGGGACCCAACTCTCTTTTATAGAGACTGTGGAGAGAGTTTGAAACCCATCACAACTCTCTCCCTCTCACGCTCCACATTGTAGTCTCCCAGTTCAACTCAAAGTGCTATCTGCGTAAGACAGCTATAGCATTCCAGCCCTAGTACGCAGTGCTGCGCAGATAGACTGCGCAGCGCATCACCTGAAGTGGAGCCCACTGGTCTACTCAATCATCCAGTCCAACTGTATGACAATCCAAACCGTTGATCAGTGAGGCCCACTAAACAGAGTTCTTACATTCTCCCACTTGGGCCTCATTGAGCAACGTCAATGATAGTCATATAGAATTATTTTGAAAACAAGTTTTGATCTTTCAAGAAAATATCCAAATGGTTAACCAATGAAAACAGTTGGACAATATGAGTAATGCTATTCAATCTGGTTCATCAAGACAGTCAGTATCGAAACGCGGTAGTCATCACAACATTTAATATAAGCGAAGTGAGTCTAAGCGCGATCACAAATACTTTCAATCTTAACGACATAGATCACGAACTAGGAAATGTGGTATAAGGATTACACACTTCAGTGTGATGATATGTGTCTATCCTTAAGAGGTCATGAAGCTTTTACATGTCTCCAACGAGACACGACTGTAGTTCTACTTACTCAAAATTTTGCGCATATATATATAGAGAAGTAGAAATAAATCTTTATATCAAAATCATCCAAATAAACTGTATAAAACGAGATCTCTAAGTGTCTGTGAAAATCAAAATACGCTCAACTCCCACTAACTGAAAACATCTGTGGGATCAATGACTCCCATGGATGTTACATGCTCCTGAAATGGCGTGATAGGGAGCCCTTTAGTGAGCGGATCTGCAATCATCTGCTTGGTGCCGATGAATTCCACGGACACTTGATGATTTTGAACCCTTTCCTTTACAACAAGGTACTTGATGTCGATGTGCCTCGACCTTGACGAATGCTTGTTGTTACTAGAGAAGGAAATAGCAGCCGAGTTATCGCAAAATATTCTCAATGGTTTCGGGATATGTTCCAATACCCGTAAACCTGAGAAGAAACTCTGTAACCATAATGCCTGATTAGATGCCTCATGGCAGGCAATAAATTCAGCTTCCATAGTGGATGAAGCTGTGGTAGACTGTTTCACGCTTTTCCACGACACAGCTCCTCCCACCATCATGAAGATGTATCCTGAAGTAGACTTCTTAGTATCAATGCAGCCTGCGAAGTCTGCGTCTGAGTATCCGATCAACTCCAATGGATCAGATCGTCTGTATGTGAGTCCGAAGTCTTTCGTTCTCTGAAGATACCGTAATACTTTCTTCGCAGCTATCCAATGTTGCAATCCTGGATTAGATAGGTATCTTCCCAACATTCCAGTGACAAAAGCAATGTCCGGTCGCGTACAGACTTGAGCATACATGATGCTTCCTACTACTGATGCGTACGGATATTCTTTCATTCGATTCTTCTCTAAATCATTCTTTGGACACTGAAATAGACCAAATTTGTCGCCCTTTACAATGAGCGACTTTCCTGAAGCACAATTTTGCATGCCATACCTTTCGAGTACCCTAGTAATATAGGCCCTCTGTGACAGGCTGAGCAGTCCAAGTGTTCTGTCACGGCGAATCTCAATGCCGATGACGTAATAAGCTTCACCAAGGTCTTTCGTTTCAAACTTTTGAGATAAGAATTTCTTGGTATCGCTCAACATCCTGGTATCTCTACTAGCCAACAGAATGTCATCAACATACAAAATCATCATAACGAACTTACTCCCACTGGTTTTAATGTAGATGCATTCATCTGCAGTGTTTTCTACAAAACCATATGAGGAAATTACTTCATGAAACTTAAGGTACCACTGTCGCGATGCCTGTTTCAACCCATAGATGGACTTCTTAAGTTTGCAAACCAAATGTTCTGAGCCAGTAGCTACAAAACCTTCGGGCTGCAACATGTATACATTCTCATTTAGATCCCCATTGAGAAATGCAGTCTTTACATCCATCTGATGTAACTCTAAATCCATATGAGCTACAAGAGCCATTATGATTCTGAATGAGTCTTTCTTAGATACTGGAGAGAAAGTCTCCCTAAAATCAATGCCCTCACGCTGGTTAAAACCCTTGGCAACAAGTCGGGCTTTATACCTTTCGACATTACCCTTGGAGTCCCTTTTGGTTTTAAATATCCATTTAGAACCAATCGGCCTTATTCCAGTAGGTAACTCTACAAGATCCCATACTTTATTGTCCTGCATGGATTTTAACTCATCTTTCATGGCATCAAACCAACGAGAAGGATCAGCACTGTTTTTGACTTGTGTAAAGGATACAGGATCCTTTTCCACCCATATGTCAAAGTCGTGCTCCTGTAAGTATACGATGTAGTCGTCTCGATTTACAGGCCTTCTCTCTCTTTCAGATCTTCTCAATGGTTCATCTTGCTGGGTCTGATCTTGATTTGCCTCATCAGTGGTTTGTATATGAGGTTCTACGTGGTGTTGTGCAGTGACTGCAGGATCGACTGCATCATTAATGTCCACGTAATCTGGATTGACTATGACAGGAGTCACAGTCCTTTGTTCCTCAAATACAAAATTTCTTATGTTCGTACTCCCACTGTTTTCAGTGTCCTCAATGAATCTGGCATTTCCAGTCTCAACAATCCTGATAGAGTGGGAAGGACAGTAGAATCGATAGCCTTTTGATCTTTCTGGATATCCAATGAAGAAACAACTTACGGTTCTAGGATCAAGCTTCTTTTCATGCGGGTTATAAACTTTGGCCTCAGCAGGACAACCCCAAACATGTAGATATCGGAGACTTGGTTTTCTCCCATTCCACAACTCAAAAGGAGTTTTGTTAACTGCTTTGCTGGGGACCCTGTTTAGTATATGAACTGCGGTTTTGATCGCATCACCCCATAGAGATTCTGGCAATGTCGTATTACTGACCATACTTCGCACCATATCCATAAGGGTGCGATTGCGTCTCTCAGCCACTCCATTCTGCTCTGGAGTACCAGGCATAGTGTACTGAGCGACAATGCCGCAATCCTGCAAGTATTTAGCGAATGGCCCTGGGTTGCGTCCTAATTCGTCATATCTGCCATAGTATTCACCACCACGGTCAGATCTGACAACTTTAATTCTCTTATCGAGTTGATTTTCAACTTCGGCCTTATAGATTTTAAAAGCATCCAGGGCGTCTGATTTCTCACTTATAAGGTATAGGTACCCGAAGCGAGAGTAGTCATCTATAAAGGTGATAAAATATTTGTGGCCACTCCATGAGGCTGTAGGGAATGGTCCACAGATATCTGTATGTATAACCTCTAATAGACCTACACTCCTGGTTGCACCTTTCTTTCTTGTTCTAGTCTGTTTCCCTTTTATGCAATCAATGCATACTTTATAGTCAGTGAAGTCTAGAGAATGCAAAATTTCTTCTCGCACAAGCCTTTCTAATCTCTCACGAGATATATGACATAGCCGCCTGTGCCACAACATGGAGGAATTCTCATAATCTAGTCTTCGCTTGGATCCCACTTTATGTCCATGCAAGGAATTAATGTTATAGACGTGAGAGGCAATCAAGTCTAACTGGTATAAGTTGTTTACTATAGAGCCGGTTCCAATTTTAATCGAATTAAAGTAAATACTAAAACTTTTATTTCCAAAATGGAATGAATACCCCAACTTGTCCAAACAGGAAATTGAAACTAAATTGCGCCTTATAGATGGCACACAGAATGTATCTACTAAATCCAAAAATTGACCCGACTTTAACTTAAGCCTATAGACTCCTATTGCCTCCACGTCTACCTTGACACCATTGCCTACGTATACTGAGCGCTCCGCATCAGTTGGTGGCCTGGCCTGTAGTAATTCCTGCATAGAAGTGCATATGTGAATAGTAGTTCCTGAATCTATCCACCAGGAATCCGCTGACACATCAGTTAGATAAGATTCAAAACAGACAAGAACAGAATGATTACCTTTCTTTATGAGCCAATTCTTAAAACCTTCGCAGTCTTTCTTGAAATGACCCATCTTATTGCAAAAGAAGCACGGTTTGCCTTTAATCCGTTTGCGTTTAGATCCATTTCCAGATTGATTCTCATGGTTTCCAGATGGAGGACCAGAGAATCCATTATTAGAACCTTGTTTCCTCTTATTCTTACCTTTATTCCCTTGCCTTTGCCCATGACCTGAGGTCACCATATTAACATTTTGAATTTTGACCACCTGCCTGATCCTGTCTTCTTCTTGGACACACTGAGTGATAAGTTCATCCAATGTCCACATGTCCTTCAGAGTGTTGTAGTTTACCAGGAACGTGCCGAATTGGGGAGGTAGGTTATTCATGATCAAATGAACCAGTTGATCATCAGTGAGTACAAGCCCTATAGCACGAATCTTAGAAACAACCTCGATCTGCTCTACAATGTATTCACGGATGTTGCCTTTTCCATCGTAAGACGAACGAGTCAATTTATTCAGTAGGATGCCCACTTCAGATTTATCAGATTTCTTGAACCTTTTTCCCATTTCAGCTAGAAAAGTTTTGGCATTATCGGTTTCAGGCATGGCGCCCTTCATAGATTCAGAAATCGAATCCTTAATTACTTTCAGGCATGTATCATTTGATCTAAACCATGCAACCCATCGATTATATTCAGCTTCAGTAGCATCATCAGATGGTTCTGGCGGTTCAGGTGTTATCAGGGCCAGATCTAGTTGAAGACAACCTAGTACAACTTCAATGGCGTTCTTCCATTGAGCATAATTAGATCCGTTTAGGGCAGGTACTTGAGTCTGATTGGTTGGAATTGAGACTGAAAATAAAGGAGATACATGTACTCACATTAGTTCATTATTTCACAAACAATTTCGTGAATGTAAATAAATATCAGGCAAAGATAACTGATTCAGTTGCTAAGGGAGGCATCAACTGAATCATCCAAGATGATTATGGGCCCAACCATTTCATCCTGGTGAGAATCTATTACATCATTATCATTCCTCCTGTGGGTGGTAATAACAACATGTTAGTGATCCTCCTGAACATGAAGCTAAGTGATGTAAGTCATGTAAATCTGAGACACTCAACACCTGTGGGTGAGATGAGTCTTTCAGTTTTACATTACCAACACCATTTACTTCACCCGTTCACGTCTCTGCCAAACGGTAATCGTCTATGTTTTCGTTACCGTACACATGAAAAATGTGAACGCAACTGTATGCAATCCTCCTTATCCCAATGTTACAAGTCTGTACTTGTAAAGTTTTCATTGATTGAGGTCACTATGGTGGCTAACACAACCGAGTTCGAAACTACAAATATAGACTTTAGGATTGCTATTATAATCCTGCCTCTTAACAGATTATACCTAAATCAGTTTGACACGGCCCACTTGATAATCGATATTGATTTGTTGGAAAATAGAGCAACCAGAGAGAGATGCAAACTGATATGTTTTTTTTTGCTCTCTATGTTCCAATGTTCTAACATCAATTCCTAAAGGTGGGTAATGGGCCTATAATTAAGCCGAGTCAAGACTTTATATGATCTGATCGTCATAAATGAGCATTACAGTACTGGTCTACAACATTCAGATTATGGAATAGTTCAAATGGTCATATCCACATGATTGAAGGTGCGTATTCTATGTTGATTATCAATTGAATGAACCAGATTGAGAAATAATTCTCAAGTTGGACCCAATAGAGACATGAAATAATGTGGTAACCAGGTCCCTGAATAACATCAGTTGATCGTTACCTAGATGATCCAGAAGATTGGCCCCAACCAAGATGTATGCGTATCGCCTACTGTTGGGTCCTACTGGAGGTATCGAAAAGTAATGTCGAACGGCCCAGGATATGACTAATGGGCCCAAAAAAAAAAACGGTGAAAGTCCAACAATATTGGATATAAATGGATCCTGTATGCGGGTCTTTAAGCGGATCCGAATCAACAGCAATCGGGTCCTGCAAACCCGATGGAATAAAGGGAGAAAAAATCCCGATATCCTCGTCTCAATCAGGGCAGAATGCCCTAGACGCAATCTCTGAAGAAATCCTGAAATCCCTATCTTACAGAGAAAAGGGAGAGAAAAGAGAGAGAGAGAGGAAAAGAGAGAGAGAGGGAAGCCGCTCTCCCTGTTCCCCGACGCAAAGAGATCGAGCTCCTCTCATCTTCAGGATTTCTAGCAGATCTGACGAGTCAGGTGGATGTCGTCAACGTCACCGGGAAGATGGAGATGGCCTCCAGTAACGAAGACACTGACAATGGCTTCAAATCATGTTCAAGAGGAAGATGCATGCCATTGTCTTCGTCTGCAATTCCGGATGGCTGACGGCACTTACAAATCGCGGGTAAGGGCATAATCATTGCTGGCCAAATCCCTATTTTCTGAATCTGGATTTGGGGTATTGATCTGAAGTCCCCAATTTGGGATTTGGGATTTGAAATCCCTAATTGTGAATTTGGGGATTCGAAAACTTAAAGCCCTAATTTCATAATTTGGGGATTCCGAATTGAAAATCCCCAATTGATATCTGAATTTGGGGATTCGATTTCGAAATCCCTAATTCTGGATGTGGGAATTGAAATTCCTAATTCTGATAGTTGTCTTTAGGGTTTTTGAAATTCAAATCCCTGATCTGAATATTTCTGGATTCAGGGATTCGGAAATCCCTGATATGATCCGATATTGCTGGATGTGATCATCCATACCTATGTACAGATCGCTCTGATACCAAATGTGGAACTTAATACTGTATGCGGAACAGGCCCACGGATCTGTTTGTACATGGCACATGGTGATCAGGGTTCAGACGGCTTACCTAGCTGAGACGCCACCATGGAAGCCGGATAAGAATACCAGAATTTCTGTAGAGCTTAGGATCTTCCTCTCCTTCACACCCTTTCTGCAATACGATAGATGGGACTCAAATTTTTGCTGTTTTTGTAGGATCGGGGACCCAGCTCTCTTTTATAGAGACTGTGGAGAGAGTTTGAAACCCATCACAACTCTCTCCCTCTCACGCTCCACATTGTAGTCTCCCAGTTCAACTCAAAGTACTATCTGCGTAAGACAGCTATAGCATTCCAGCCCTAGTACGCAGTGCTGCGCAGATAGACTGCGCAGCGCATCACCTGAAGTGGGGCCCACTGGTCTACTCAATCATCCAGTCCAACTGTATGACAATCCAAACCGTTGATCAGTGAGGCCCACTAAACAGAGTTCTTACAAAGAGAAGTAAGATGACATAGCTGTGGAGGAATGGTTCCCGAAAATTTATTTGACGAAAGTTTGAGAATCTTGAGAGCTGATAGGCTTTTCCCTATCCATGTTGGTATTTTTCCGGAGAAATTGTTTTCACTAAAATCGACAGCTCTCAATTCGGTGCAATTTCTCAATGATGTAGGGAGCTCACCTGAAAAATCATTGCTACGCAGACTCAACCATTCGAGAGTAGGTATAAAAGCCAAAGAATCAGGAATACGTCCATGTATATGATTGGTTGCCAAATCCATGGTCCACAAATCAGTCAAATTTCCCAAACACTGAGGAATTTCTCCGGTTAATTGATTGTATGAGAGATCGAGGTTCGACAAAGCCACCATTTGGCAAAAAGACAGAGGAATGCTACCATTTAAATAATTATGAGAAAGTGATAAGAATATGGGAGATATTTCGCCAAAAGTTACGGGTATGGGTCCAGAAAGTAAATTGTTGGAGAGATCCAAAATCCTAACCCTGGCATTAAGAAATGAGTGTGGCAATGAACCGCTAAAGTGGTTAGAACTAAAATCAATAATCGCACTACGAGCAAAGTGCAATGAATTTGGAATCTCGTCATTGATTTGATTGTGAGAAAGATTCAAGTAGGAGATTTGAGAAGACAGGTTCCAAAACCAGTATGGTATGGAATCTGAAATTTGGGCATTGGATAAGTCGAGTTCCAAAAAGTCTCTTTGCTCACGAAGCCATGCAGGAAACTGGGGTCCTACTTGACAAGACCTCATTCTGATGTATTTGAGGTGAAAACGGGGAATCCAATTGGAGCTTACTTTAAGAACTAAAGAATTGAAGGAAATATCCAATGATTCCAATTTGGTTAGACCGGCAAAGTGTGCTTCTGACACAATACCTTCTAACGAATTAGAAGATATCCTTAGATTGATTAGTTCTGTAAGTTGTCCAAGAGATTCAGGAATAGGACCATATAATAAATTTCTGCTGAGATCAAGAGTTTTAAGATTTTTATGATGGAACAACCAATCAGGAAAATACCCACTAAGACCATTTGATGCCAAATTCAGTGTCTCCAAACTTTCTTGAATGCATCCAGATAGACATTCCACAAACCTAGTCATCTCTCCCCTGATAAAATTGTCTGAGAATTCTAAAGTATGCAAATGGCAAAACTTGCCAAGAGCACTTGGAATTGGATCTTGAAAATGATTCCCTCCAAGATTAAGATACTCTAAACCGCTGAGATTGAACAACCAATCTGGAATTCTCGGGCCAAGTTCATTCCGGGAAAGATCAAGGACTGAAAGGGAAGTGAAATTAACATATGGAAGAGAAATAGTAATGTTAGGTAGTTTACAATCGGAGAGGCGTAGCTTAGAAAGAGAAGGAAGCATATTAATGACGGTTAACCAATCATGGGACTGACTGAGGTTCACGTGTCCCAGATCAAGGTGTCGCAGAGAAGAAAGACCAGAAAGCCATTGAAGGTTATCAACTTCAGGAATACTTGATTGATAAATATCTAAATGAAGATCGAGATAAACCAGGCTAGAGAGATTACCGAGATGATGGGGAATTGTTCCAGCAAAGCCAGAAGAGGAGAGGTTAAGATATCTCAGTTTCTTGAATGAACCAATGAAGTTTGGGATGGGTTTCAATTTAAAATCATTGAAGCTTAGGTCCAAGTATTTCAAATGATTCAACTCAAGCAAAGAAGGATATATCTCACCAGACAAGGATGAATTTTCGGGAATCCGAAAAGGGTCTCCATTCAATAGAATCCACTCTATGAGGAGATTTCGGAGGTCGAGATCGATGACATGCCCTGTTCTGTTGTTGCAGCCCACTCCACTCCAGCTACAGCAATCATGGCCCACCCAAGAAGAGAGTCGATTCATTGGATCTATAAGGCCTTGTTTGAACTTGAGGAGGGCTTGTCTCTCTCTTTCTATGCAAACTCCCTTCACTTCTCCATCATAAGAAGTGGATTGAATAGTTTCAGTGCTTAGAAACACAAGCACTGAAAGAAAGATAACTCTCACTGACCCACCCATTATCACACAACACCAACCAATATTTTCCCTAAGTATGCCGAGTTTTACCTCAGTTCTATATATAAGAGAGATGAGGAAGGAAACGTCCAAAGAATGAATACGGATCCTCTGTTTGTGTCAAGCTGGTTGTTGCAGTCTAATTGGACCGTGTGATGGTGGAATGCATTAATTTTGCATAGCTGACTGAGACGGACCAATCACTATACAGCAAAGGAGGGAAAAAGCAGGAAAAGTGTGGTTTGGCAAACAGAAGATCCGGACTCAGAATGAATACAGATCCGGACACAATGAATAGATGTGAGAGAGAAAGCATGACTTTTCTGCTTTCCTGCATCGTCATTGTCGATGCCAGTCGGCAGTGACGGTATGTAATGATCCCGTCCAACTAGATTGCAACAACCAATTTTTCTGCTTGACGCAAACAGTGGATCCGTATTCAAGAAAGAGTTACCAAGCTGGCAAGTACAGTAGACTTTTCAACGGACGATAGGGGAGGCGGATTTTCAGCACTTAGGAACACAAGAACTGAAAGAAAGAGAACTCTCACTGACCCACATATTATCACGCAACACTAACCAAGATTTTTCCAAAGTATGCCAGAGAGCTTTACCTTAGTTCTGTATATAAGAGATAGGAGGAAGGAAACGTCCAAAGAATAGATAAGAGAGAGAGAGAGAGAGAAAGAGTTAGGAAAATTGACGGTACTTGTACTCGCCTCGATATTTGGGCAAATTATCTAGAAAGCTAGGCCATTTCATATATTACAAGAAAGGCTTTCTAACATGCTTTCCAAAATTACTTGGACCAAAATGCCCTTGTCCTTGTTTTAGTAGTTGTACGGTTTACATAGAAAGCTATGTCATTCCATATATTACAAGAAGGGCCTTCTGACATGCTTCCGAAAATTACTTGGACCAAAATGCTCATGTCCTTGTTTCAGTAGTTGTACGGTTTTCCAGGGAAAAAGAAGTTATGTCGTATTTAATGCCAGGAAAGTGATGTGTACGGAACCCTTTTTTGCGTGTGGGCAAGGACCAAGTTCGTGGGGCCCACATTAATGTATGTGTATAATTTATGCCGCTCATCCTTTTTGTCGTGTCATTTTAGGACTAGGGCCCAGATATCAGCCTGATCCAAAGCTTGTGTGGGTCACATAATAGAAAATAATGGTGACAATGGAACTCACTGTTAAAACTTTTCAGGCTCACTGTGATAATTGTTAGAAGTGGATAATGCCCAAGTCAGGACATTTTTGGGCCCATGCGGAGCAGGCCGACAAAGTGGACGGAATGGATCACCCCATTATGGGCCTTAAGTTATGGTTATAATGGTTTGGTAGAAAAGGACGTGAAACCACGGTCTATACAACATGACAACCACGATCCATATAACATGACAACTATGACTCATGCAAACCACAACCCAAATGGGCCCACACTGATGTATGTGTATAATCCATTCCGCCCATCCTTTTTGTCGTGTCATTTTAGGGTTAGGGCCCAAGTATCAGCCATATCCAGTGCTTTTATGGCCCACAAAATAGAAAATAATGGTGACTGTCGAAAGTTTTCAGACTCACTGTGATATTTGTTAGAAGTGGATATTGCCCAAGTTAGGACTTTTTGAGCCCATGTCGAGCTAGCCGACAAGGTGGATGGATCGGATCACCCCATTATGGGCCTTAAGCCATGGTACCAATGATTTGGTAGAAAATGAATTGAACACGTTGAAAATTACAATCCATACAACATGACAACCACAACCCATATAACATGGCAACTACGACCCATGCAAACCACGACCCAAATGGGCCGCAGTTGTATGGATCATAGTTTTCATGTTATATGGGGTCTTAGTTATCCTGTTATATGGGTCTCAGATGTATAGATCGCAGTTATCCTGTTATATGGGTTATATTTATCCTGTTATATGGGTCGATGTCATAGTTGTCCTGTTATATGGGTCTTACTTGTCCTGTTATATAGGTCTCAGATGTATGGATCATAGTTGTCCTGTTATATGGGTTGTAGTTATCCTGTTATATGGGTCGCGGTCGCAGTTGTCCTATTATATGGGTCTTAGTTGTCCTGTTATATGGGTCTCAGTTGTATGGATCGCAGTTGTCCTGTTATATGGGTCGTAGTTATCCTATTATATGGGTCGCGATCGTAGTTGTCCTGTTATTTGAGTCTTAGTTGTTCTGTTATATTGGTCTCAGTTGTATAGATTGCAATTGTCCTGTTATATGGGTCGCAATCGCAGTTGTCCTGTTATTTGGGTCTTAATTGTCCTATTATATGGGTCTCAGTTGTATGGATTGCAGTTGTCCTGTTATATGGGTCGCAGTTATCCTGTTATATGGGTCGCGGTCGTAGTTGTTCTGTTATTTGGGTTTTAGTTGGTCCTGTTATATGAGTCTTAGTTGTATAGATCGCAGTTGTCCTGTTATATGGGTCATAGTTATCTTGTTATATGGGTCGCGATCGCAGTTGTCCTGTTATTTGGGTCCTAGTTGTTTTGTTATATAGGTCTCAGTTGTATGGATCGCAGTTGTCCTGTTATATGGGTCTCAGTTATCTTGTTATATGGGTCGCGGTCGCAGTTGTCCTATTATTTGGGTCTTAGTTGTCCTGTTATATGGGTCTCAGTTGTATGGATCGTAGTTGGAGTCGCGGTCGCAGTTGTCCTGTTATTTGGGTCTTAGTTGTCCTGTTATATGGGTCTCAGTTGTATGGATCGCGGTTGTCTTGTTATATGGGTCGCAGTTATCCTGTTATATGGGTCGTGGTCGTAGTTGTCCTGTTATATGGGTCGTGGTTGTCATGAGTCGTGGTTATCATGTTATATATGGCCCACGATGGGGTGATATGATCCATCCACCTTGTTAGTCAGCTTGCTGTGGCCCAAAAAATCGTGTCTTGGGCCCACATTGATGTTTGTTAGAAGTGGACAATGCCCAAGTCACCATTATTGATGTTTCAACAGTCACCATTAGTTTCAAAAAGTGCTGACTTGGGCCCACATCTGATCCATTGATGTTTCAACAGTCACCATTATTTTCTATTACGTGGGTCACACGAGCACTGGATCAAGCTGATATTTGGCCCCTAGCCCTAAAATGACATGGCAAGAAGGATGGACGGCATGGATTATACACATACCTCAGTGTGGGGCCAAGTCAAGACTTTTTGGGCCCACGACAAGCTGGCCGACAAGGTGGATGGATTAGATCACTCCATCGTGGGCCATATATAACATGATAACTACGACCCATGACAACTACAACCATATATAACATGATAACCACGACTCATATAACAAGAAAACTGCGACCCGAATAACGGAACAACTGCGACCGCGACCCATATAACAAGATAACTGCGACCCATATAACAGGACAACTGCGATCCATACAACTGAGACCCATATAACAAGACAATTGCAACCCAAATAACAGGACAACTACGACCACGACCCATATAATAGGATAACTGTGACCCATATAACAGAACAACTGTGATCCATACAACTGAGACCCGTATAACAGGACAACTAAGACCCATATAACAAGACAACTGCGACCCATATAACAATATAACTACGATTCATATAACAGGACAACTGCGATCCATAAAACTGAGACCCATATAACAAGACGACTGCGACCGCGACCCATATAATAGGGTAACAATGACCCATATAACAGGACAACTGCGATCCATACAACTGAGACCCATATAACAGGGCAACTAAGACCCATATAACATGACAACTATGATCCATACAATTGCGGCCCATTTGGGTCATGGTTTGCATAGGTCGTAGTTGCCATGTTATATGGGTCGTGGTTGTCATATTGTATGGATCGTGGTTTTCAATGTGTTTAATTCCTTTTTTACCAAACCATTGGTATCATAGCTTAAGGCCCACAATGGGGTGATCCGATCCATCCACCTTATCGGCCAGCTCAGCATGGGCCCAAAAAGTCCTAACTTGGGCAATGTCCACTTCTAACAAACATCACAGTGAGCTTGGAAACTTTTAATAGTCACAATTATTTTCTATTTTGTGGGCAATAAAAGCACCGAATCGAGCTGATATTTGGGCCCTGGCCCTAAAATGACACGACAAAAAGGATGGCCAGAATGGATTATACACATACATTAGTGTGGGCCCATTTGAGTCGTGGTTTGCATTGGTCGTAGTTGCCATGTTATATGGGTCGTGGTTGTCATGTTGTATGAACCGTGGTTTTGAACGTGTTCATGTCCTTTTCTACCAAACTATTGGTACCATAGCTTAAGGCCCACAATGTGGTGATCCATTCCGTCCACTTTGTTGGCCTGCACCGCGTAGGCCCAAAAAAGTCCTGACTTGGGCATTGTCCACTTCTAACAAACATCAAAGTGAGCCTGAAAAGTTTTCAACAGTGGGTTCCATTGTCCCCATTGTTTTCTATTATGTGGCCCACACGAGCTCTGGATTAGGCAGATATCTGGGCCCGAGCCGTTAAAATGACACAACAAAAAAGATGGGCGTCATGGATTATACACATACATCAATGTGGGCCCCACAAGCTTGGTCCTTGCCCACGCACAAAAAAAGGATTCCGTGCACATTACTTTCTTGGCATTAAATACGATGTAACTTCTTCTTCCCTGGAAAACCGTACAACTACTGAAACATGGAGAAGGGCATTTTGGTCCAAGTAATTTTCGGAAGCATGTCAGAAGGCCCTTCTTGTAATATATGGAATGACGTATCTTTCTAGGTAACTTGCGCAAACTTCGAGGCAAGTACAGTAGACTTTTCAACGGACGATGGGGGACGCAGATTTTCCCAGGAAGTTCCTGCGTTGAGACACTTGGTGGGGCCATCGAGATGTTTTTGAGAAATCCGCCCTGTCCATCCACTTTTTGAGATCGTTTTACAACATACAACAGAAAATTAGGTGGATGCAAAACTCAAATGGGCTGCACGAGAGGAAAGAGTTGGGATTTAGTGACCACCGTTGAAATATTTTTATGACCAACGTTTTATATCAGACTAAGTTTTTCATTTTTTCACTTCATCCCAGTGGGAACGACCTAGTAAACGGTTTGGATGGCATATAAACATCAAGGTGGATCCCAGGAAAGTTTCAACGGTATGAAACTTTTTCCTAGTTTACCCTCTTATTTGGCCCACTCGAGTTTTCGATCCACCTAATTTTAGTTTTTCATGTACTAAAATGATATCTTAAAATAGATGAACGGGTTGGATTTCTTCTAAACATCACGGTGGGCCCCACCTAGCATACCAGCGCAGTAACTTTTTGGCAGGAAAACCGCGTTCGACAGTGGGCGAGTTTTTGATACACCGGCATAACACGATGGTTGATACTCAGGTACGTAGAGATTGTATACCACATATAGGGCTGTACACGAACCGGGCTAGCCCGGTTAGCTCGCTTGACTCGGCCCGACCCGGAACTGAGTTCGGGCCGGGACGGGCCATTCTTCAGCCCGAAACTGAGTTCGGGCTGAGTTCAAACATATCCCAGTTTGGCCCGACTCGGCCCAACCCGTCCCGACTCGGCCGTTTATATATATATATGGGAAACGGTACAATGCGCTCCAGCTGATTTTAACGTCCCATGAGGTCGAGCTGTGTGGGCCCCACCGTGATGCGTTTTGAGCATCAACACCGTGCATTTGATGAGTCCCCTTTAAATTATGGGATATCCCAAAAATCAGCCGTATATGGAAATCAGGTGGGCCATAACATCTATAATCATGTGAAGACATGCCAAAAGCATATAAAAGCACTTGGTGGGGCCCACCTGAAATTTTCATGCGTCTAAAACTTGGTCCGAACCCTCATCCAAGTGGGACAACATAATGGATGGGCTGGATTTGCAAACCACATCTCGGTGGGCCCAAAAAATGATTATAAATGTTTTAATGGTGCACGGCCCCTCTCAACTTCTGTATGTGGTGTGGCCCACACAAGTCATGGATTGACTTGATTTTTGAGACCTAGACCCATGATTGAATGGTGCATCTGACTGATGGGGTAGATGTTTGAAACGCATAACGGTGGGGCCCACACAGCTCGACCTCATGGGACATGAAAATCAGCTCGAGTGCATTGTACCTTTTCCCCTATATATATATATATATATATATATATATATATATATATATATATAGAGAGAGAGAGAGAGAGAGAGAGAGAGAGAGAGAGAGTCCCGGTCTCCTGCGAACCATCCTGCAAGATACCTTGGTGCGGTTTAATTCTCACCGTAATACTCCCCCTACTACCATCCCCGTGGCTGGTGGTCGGTGCTCTATAGGCCCACCATGATGTATGTTCTTAATCTATTATGTTCATGTTTTATCCATTTTTACGGATCATTTTAGGTCTTGATCCCAAAATTATAGGAATATAAATCTAAGGTGGACCACACCATAGGAAAATAATAGTGATTGGATATCCACCATTAAAATCCTCCTAAGGCCCACTGTACTGTTTATTTGACATTTAATCTGTTGATTAGGTCATACAGACCCAGATGAAGGGAAAAAACAAAGATAATCTTGATCTAAAACTTTTATGGCCCCTAAAAAGTTTTTAATGGTCAAAGTTCATTCAACACTGTTTCCTGTAATGTGGTCCACTTGAGATTGGTATATACCTCAGTTTTGATCTCATACTATAAAACGATTTGAA
Source organism: Magnolia officinalis (assembly GCA_021015155.1). Taxonomy (NCBI): domain Eukaryota; kingdom Viridiplantae; phylum Streptophyta; class Magnoliopsida; order Magnoliales; family Magnoliaceae; genus Magnolia; species Magnolia officinalis. The sequence goes on from JAJHSJ010000018.1 coordinate 53,594,898, forward strand.
GAAATAGATGGATGGCATGGATGAAACACATAGATTATGCTGGGTCCACAGAGCACCGACCACCAGCCATTGGCTGGTGTGAGGGATAGCAGTCAATCCGTTTTCGCAAGAGACCCTCGTGCAGCCGTGGGTTGGCTACTGACGGGTTGAGTAGTGAGATTGTTACTGAATTTGTGGCCCCACTTTGAGATATGTTTTGTATCAACCCCGTCCATTGTTGATGGTCAAATATTGCATATTAGACCCCAGTTATTACATGGATTTACGAACATGACATTGCTTAATGAAATATTTTAATCAGGTTTTTGCTGCAGGATGTAATTAGGAGCGTTGACTGAAAAAGAGTATTAAAAGCGTGGATTTGATGCTCCGAAGTCGCCAGAGTAAGGGACGGACTCCAGAGGACCAAGATCAACGAATTCACACACCAGGGATCCGAGAAAATCAAGCCATTCACGTTAAAAATGGCCCAAAACTGGTCCAGAATGCAAGATCACAGGGTTCCCACCATCCGTTCGGCTCGAAACTACATATATGGCCTGAAGACCATAAATTAACCAGACACGTCGAATTTCAGCAATTGAAAATCTGTGAAAGTGGCCCAATGGACAGATCAGCCCATGAATCATTGATTTTGGGCCCACCTGTTATCTGGATATGCTTCAAAATTGGTCTTTACGGTTTAAATGATATGATAGAAGAGATGGATAGATCAGATCTCCCACGAGCATCACAGTGAGTCCCACCTTGAGTGACATGTGCAAAGTGCACATGTACACTAGCTGTGCACTTGACCAGCACCTTTTCTTCCTAAAACGGAATTTCTGTTTTCATTCCGCCAGCATTCGCACAAACCATTGCAGTTTTCCTTCGTGGGCCACCATCGTCATTCGACAGAACAATCCGGCCCATCCATTGGACTCTCACAGTCTCATTAGCCAAGGCCTAGGTGGCGGAATTTCAAAGGACAGCAGTGACTAGTTTTTAACTGTCCAAACGGCAGATAGACGGTCGAAAGATTCAGTAGGTGGTCCGCCATAGTTTTGATAAAAAAAACGGTCAGGAATAACCGATTTTCCATGAGGAAATTAATGGACGGAGTTGATTTTCTAAGAAGACCCCCGTAATGGCCCCACTGATCATTGTGCCTACGTGGAATCCGAAGAGAAACAAAAACGGAAACAGGGGCTTGCGTGGATTCTTGTGGCCCACAACCATGATTTATATGGTTGATCTGAACCGTCCAGTAGGTCCAGAAAATGATTTTAGCAGGAACTATGGTGTTTTTGTGCAACTTTGTGCAACCATGCACAAGAACGGGATCAGAAGATGGGCCTGAAAAACGTCACGTTGATTGATATTACGGCCCACCAAAGATTTGGATTCTTTCCAGATTTTGGCTCATGGCTTAAATCGGTCCTACAAATCTATTGAACGACCTGGATCTTCAAAAGAACGACTCTAAATCGGCCCCATCAACATCAGCGTTGAATGCGGAACGACCCTCTGAATACGCAGTGCGGAAATTCTCCGCACCGACTCCTTGTGCATATGCACCATCCGAACAACCTTCCATCTGTTTAAAAGGAAAGAGAAAGAGATAGAGAGTGGAGGAACCGTAGATCTTGGCTCGGGTTTGGCTTGGACGTAGACAGAGATTTTTTTAGAGTTTTGTTTTGTTTTGTTTTTCTTTTATTTTTTTTTTATATTTGTCTAAGGGATTGGGCCCATTCATGTGGGGTTAAACCTCTTAGCTAGGGCTAAGAGGTGAAGCTTGTGGCGTGATGGGAGATCTCGACGGTTAGATTCATCTGAAGAACTAAAGTTTGATTCTAGTTTTGAATATATGGAATATTTGTAGTTTTTAATGGTTTATTGTGACTCAAATTACAATGGATCTGCGATGGCTTCAGGTATGTTCATTGCATTACAGGAATTGTGAATTTAGGAGGCCCTGTTGTTCACCATCGTCCCTTGGACATGGTTGGATGATGGAATCCTTCCTAACATTCATACATCTTCTGATTGGTTGCGGATTGGTTTAAGTTCCGTTGTTTACCTTGTCTCATGGGCATGGATTTGTGATGGAATCATATCTAATTCTTATACCTTTCATCTCTTTTGAAAACTAGATCAAGGGAAGTTCAGATTGTGCTTTAGTGATACTTTCCAACTGGATGAAGATGGGACTCGAAGTCCAGTTGAGTTCATGAATCAAGTGTAGATCTCCCTGATCTCTACAAGTGGATCCTTGACACCCTAGTTTCCTACATTTAAATTTTACCAGTTTAGATTAATATTTTCACCATTATTCCTTCATATTCACTTGATTTAGATTGCATCTTATTCTAGTTTTAGTTCTGGTTACTTTCAGATTACGTACAGGTTTCAGTCCCTGTGGATTCGACCTCGGTCTCACCGAGTTTATTACTACATCACAACCCTATACTTGGGGAGTGACAAGTTTTTGGCGCCGTTACGTTTTCTGAGATTAACTAGTTCGAGGATTAGTTTAAGATTAAGAGTTTTCTAATTTTAGGTTAGAATAGTTTTTTTTTTTTTTTTTTTTTATTTCTAAAACTAACCTGTTTCCTGTTTTGTAGGAGCCTGACATAACTTCTAATTTGGTAATCCCTTTCTTATTTCTCTACTTTTTCTATTTTAGAATTAGGATTTTAGTTTTAGAAATTTTCTATTTTCTAATTTTAGAATATTTTTTTCCTTTTAGAAACTAACATCACTTTCTATTTTAATATTAGTTTTTAAAACTTTCTAACTTTAGGTTTTCTTTTCTCCTTTTAGAAATTTTCTAATTCTAGTATTTTCTATTTTTAGGAACTAGTTATTTTTAGAAACTTTCCTCTTTTGTTTTTAGAAACTAGGTTAGTTATTTCCCTTTTTAGAACTCTTCCTAATTTTAGAAACTAATTCATCTTTCTTTCTTTATTTTATTTTTAAAAACTTTCCTATTTAGGAATTAGTTTATTTTTAGAAACTTTCTGACTTTAGGATTTCTATTTGTAGAAACTAATTTATTTTGTTTTCTTTTGCAGGATTCTCACATAGGAACTTTCAAGTCTGGTAACTTCTTTCTAACTTCTCTTCTACCTACTTTCATATTGCTGTAGGATCTTTTCTTCTATTTTTCTAGGATTAGATTTATATTGAGGGTTTCACCATGTATATGCACGAGTGGGAACGTCAATATGCTGAGATAGCTTTCGGGCATGAAAACTGTGAGATATGATTATGATCTGTGTGTCATACTGATGTATGTATGATAGAAATCTAGAAACAACCATCCTAAACCTGAACCATCATTAGAACCAACCTGAGCATAACACTCCATCGATGAAGAAGTCCTTACGCGATCATATACGGGAGAACAATTCCACCCCACGGACAGTACGCGAGTATGGGGTTATCATAACTATGGGAGTGAGAATCATTATCACCCATCTGAGAAAAAGAAAACAATGCGTGATTATATTATGAGTGATAATAAGTATTATCAACCATCAGATTCTCCCACCTATGATCCGTATGACTATAAACAGTGGAAACATCAATGTCGGGAAGCTGAACCAGCTATATATCATAGTGATAATTCTCTTGGGTCCTCTACTTTTGAAACCCAATCAGAAACAATCCAAGAGGATTCACTTCAGAAGCTCATGAAAGCACAAGAACAATTCAATCAACTTGTCATACAATCATGCGAATTGCTCAAATCCTCAATTCCAATCATTCAGTCACATCTTATGGAGAAGGAAGAGGCTAGGTTATCCTAGTCTCATCTCAATCTAGAAGCACAATGTGAAGAAGGTTATCATAATTCGCTTGTAGCAGAAACTGAAATTATGAATGAGGAATTGGATTCCATTAATGAGCAGATGGTTCGATTTCCCGATGAGTCGATCTCGATGACTGTCCAAAGGAATGATCAAGAGACGTGGGTGTCTTTCAAATATAATGATAGTGACACACTTCACTCACATAACACACATGATTACACTGATGAGGTAGAGGTTAATTTATTCAAACCTCAACCCAATCTAGGAACAGAATGTGAGGAATGTGATCCCATCCTAAGTTCACACTGCACGGAACTGGATGATGAGTATTGGGATTCAATCTCAAGTGTGGCCCCTGCCAATGATCAAGAGGTTCAGGAAGTTGCCAACCATAATGATGTACTCCTCCTGTCTGAAATGACTGATTTGAATGTGAAGAATGAACTACTTTTACCTAATCCTTCCAACCCTTGTGATACATGTTTGGACCACTACCCTTAATTGAATGATGATATGATTCGGGCGATGGACGATTTGCTTGATATAACTCTGAAATTTGAAACTACCCAGTTAAGGCTACAATCTGAGCTACACACTTTAGACGATTCAATGCTTCCACTGAGAAGCTTCAATGACCAGAGTCTTCACATCAATTCTTCACCTATTAATTGCCCATCTGTCTGTGAAGGGCAAGAGCAAGCGAGCATGCGTCCATCTACTTCAAAAGACGATGGAATCCTTGGGCTCATCATCACAGATTTTGATACAGGAGACGAGTCACTCCCAGCTGACTTTCCCACATCTTTGAACTCATGCTTGGCATACCTTGTGGATCCCAACGACCTCATGATACAAGAAAAGGTGGATTCCTTACATGACACCACCTCGGTGATTGTCACGGACCAAGCGCATCCTTACTCTGAAGTCACTTCTTCCCCAGATCCTAATTGTTTACCATTAAAGGAAGATGAGCTGAAAATGAAACCGAAGTCTAGAACTTTGGAATGTGTTAAGTTGAGGCTACATCACTTCTGGCAAAGTTTTCTAAACTTTATCTATTTGTAGTCTCTGATTCACCATGGGATACTAACGTTGAAACTTCTTCTGTCACAGGTGAATCGTATGTACTTTGGATACCTCAAGCAATTCAATGGAAACATTCCTATGAGGTACATAAGTCTTTTTGGAAAGTCATGCTCCAGGGCGCCTAAGCCTATTGCAAAAAGGGCTTTTGGATGATCCTGTTGAGGAACTTATTGAGAAACTTATCAAGATATTGGCCGGAAGAGGAACTTTGCAGCATGATCGAGTAGTTTTTCCTTGCTTTCATAAGACTAGGGTAGTTTGTTTTATGTTGTTTTAGGATAGACGGTAAACTTAGCGCTCCTGGGAGGCAACCCAGCTTTTCATTTCATTTTCCTAGTCAGTTAATTTAATGTTTGTGGGTAACATTGCTGCAAACCCTCACGAGACTACAACTCGTCCACTAGGGGCAACCTAAGGGTTTAAAGGCTTGTTGCATACGCTAAATGCAATCGAAAGCACCTGCGAAAGTGGTATAGGTAGGATTTTGTTTTGTTATTTTTGTTGGTTTCACTCTTGTACTGACCTGCTCTCTCCTAGCAATCTCTTGAAAAATCTCTCTCGATTTGTTTTCCATGTACTATCTTCCCATCACTTTTTCTTTACTGTCGTTGTCCCATGTGCATTGCATGTTTATATCTTTTACATTGAGGACAATGTAGATTTTAGGTTGGGGGTGGGAGATTAGGTAACATAATCAGTGTTTTCTTGGTCTTGAGTAAAAATTGTGAAAATTTTTAAAATTTTTTCTGGACTTTCTTGTACATTCGAAGTGATCTTGACGGTCATGTAGTACACTAGAATTTCAAGATACGTGATGTTGGTAATTTATGACTCTTGGATTCAGTGTCTGTTAGATTTCACAGTTAAGTTTGAATTATTAATCCATGATTAGAAGTTTTAAACATTGATTGAGTCATGATTTCACATGTCACATCTCGCTTTCACATTAAGGGTTCAGTTTGATATTGAAGGGTTGACTTGGTAATCAGTAAGCATGAAAGGAACCGACCTGGGGAATTTGTCTACCATGTTCGATAAGAAGAATAAAAGAAAAAGAAAATACCCAGCTACAAAAATAGCTGCCTGCGGAAAGGGTTGGGTGAACAAACTTCACCATAGGTTTACTCCCTATAAGTGAGAGTTGATTCTTCATGGTTGATAATTGAAAAAGTTAGGCGACCGGTTTTCACCATAGATTTGCTCCCTATAGGTGAGGATTTGATTCCCTTCTTTGGCACTACTGTTTATGGAAAAATCAAAAGCTGTTAGAATGAAAAAGTTGATCTGTGAGGCAAGTTTTGGTTTAGGTGGTTGTCCTGAATACTCTTGTTGGTTGCCAATGACATCATGAAATAATGAATAGGATCTTAATGGTGATAAGTCGAGATCACACTATACACCCATGAAACTCAATGTTTAGAATTTTTCTGATTGAAGGATTAATACTTTGGCTTGACTATGGAATTTACCGTACGCTTGAGTCCATGAGAATGTAATACCCAACATTCATGAATCTTAGACTTCTAATCTGGATTGTTTTTAAAATCGCTAGAGTCTATAGAAATTGTCTCGTAATTCTCTAACTTATTTTTCGCATACTTTGCTCGGGACTAGCAAAATGCTGGTTGGGGGTTGTGTTGAGGGTCAAATATTGCATATTAGACCCCAGTTATTACATGGATTTACGAACATGACATTGCTTAATGAAATATTTTAATCAGGTTTTTGCTGCAGGATGTAATTAGGAGCGTTGACTGAAAAAGAGTATTAAAAGCGTGGATTTGATGCTCCGAAGTCACCAGAGTAAGGGACGGACTCCAGAGGACCAAGATCAACAAATTCACATGCCAGGGATCCGAGGAAATCAAGCCGTTCACGTTAAAAATGGCCCAAAACTGGTCCAGAATGCAAGATCACAGGGTTCCCACCATCCGTTCGGCTCGAAACTACATACATGGCCTGAAGACCATAAATTAACTGGACACGTCAAATTTCAGCCATTGGAAATCTGTGGAAGTGTCCCAATGGACAGATCAGCCCATGAATCATTGATTTTGGGCCCACCTGTTATCTGGATATGCTTCAAAATTGGTTTTTACGGTTTAAATGATATGATAGAAGAGATGGACAGATCAGATCTCCCACGAGCATCACAGTGAGTCCCACCTTGAGTGACATGTGCAAAGTGCACATGTATACTAGCTGTGCACCGGACCAGCACCTTTTCTTCCTAAAATGGAATTTCCGTTTTCATTCCGCCAGCATTCGCACAAACCATTGCGGTTTTCCTTCGTGGGCCACCATCGTCATTCGACGGACCAATCCGGCCCGTCCATTGGACTCTCACAGTCTCATTAGCCAAGGCCTAGGTGGCGGAATTTCAAAGGACAGCAGTGATTAGTTTTTAACTGTCCAAACGGCAGATAGACGGTCGAAAGATCCAGTAGATGGTCCGCCATGGTTTTGATCTAAAAACGGTCAGGAATAACCGGTTTTCCATGAGGAAATTAATGGACGGAGCTGATTTTCTAAGAAGACCCCCGTAATGGCCCCACTGATCATCGTGCCTCCGTGGAATCCAAAGCAGAAACAAAAACGGAAACAGGGGCTTGCGTGGATTCTTGTGGCCCACAACCATGATCTATATGGTTGATCTGAGCCGTCCAGTAGGTCCAGAAAATGATTTTAGCAGGAACTATGGTGTTCTTGTGCAACCATGCACAAGAACGGGATCAGAAGATGGGCCTGAAAAACGTCACGTTGATTGATATTACGGCCCACCAAAGATTTGGATTCTTTCCAGATTTTGGCTCATGGCCTAAATCGGTCCTACAAATCTATTGAACGACCTGGATCTTCAAAAGAACGACTCTAAATCGGCCCCATCAACATCAGCGCTGAATGCGAAACGACCCTCTGAATACGCAGTGCGGAAATTCTCCGCACCGACTCCTTGTGCATATGCACCATCCGAACGACCTTCCATCTGTTTAAAAGGAATGAGAAAGAGAGACAGAGTGGAGGAACCGTAGATCTTGGCTCGGGTTTGGCTTGGACGTAGACAAAGATTTTTTTAGAGTTTTGTTTTGTTTTGTTTTTCTTTTATTTTTTTATATTTGTCTAAGGGATTGGGCCCATTCATGTGGGGTTAAACCTCTTAGCTAGGGCTAAGAGGTGAAGCTTGTGGCGTGATGGGAGATCTCGACGGTTAGATTCATCTGAAGAACTAAAGTTTGATTCTAGTTTTGAATATATGGAATATTTGTAGTTTTTAATGGTTTATTGTGACTCAAATTACAATGGATTTGCGATGGCTTCAGGTATGTTCATTGCATTACACAGGAATTGTGAATTTAGGAGGCCCTGTTGTTCACCATCGTCCCTTGGACATGGTTGGATGATGGAATCCTTCCTAACATTCATACATCTTCTGATTGGTTGCGGATTGGTTTAAGTTCTGTTGTTTACCTTGTCTCATGGGCATGGATTTGTGATGGAATCATCTATTCTTATATACCTTTCATCTCTTTTGAAAACTAGATCAAGGGAAGTTCAGATGTGCTTTAGTGATATACTTTCCAACTGGATGAAGATGGGACTCGAAGTCCAGTTGAGTTCATGAATCAAGTGTAGATCTCCCTGATCTCTACAAGTGGATCCTTGACACCCTAGTTTCCTACCTTTAAATTTCACCAGTTTAAATTAATATTTTCACCATTATTCCTTCATATTCACTTGATTTAGATTGCATCTTATTCTAGTTCTAGTTCTGGTTACTTTCAGATTACGTACAGGTTTCAGTCCCTGTGGATTCGACCTCAGTCTCACCGAGTTTATTACTACATCACAACCCTATTCTTGGGGAGTGAACATCCATCCATATGGAGAGATCATTTTAGGGTGAAATCAAAGAATGAGTCACATCCAAAGCTCCAATGGACCCCACTACAGAAAACAGTGGGGAGAGTGATGCCACCCTTAAAAACTTTAAAGGCCACAAAAAGTTTTCGATCAAGCTTTTATTTATATTTTCCCTTCTTTAAAAATAGATGAACAGAATGGATGAAACACACACATCATGGTAGGGTCCATAGAGCACCGACCACCAGCCACGCCAATCTGTACCGGGAAATCAGATTACGTACTGAGTAAACAAAGTTAGGCCCACGTTGAATGTATGTGGTCTATCTATGCCGTCCATCCATTTTTCCATCTAATTTAAAGGGTTGAGCCCAAAATTGATGCATATCCAAAGATCAAGTGGATCATACCACTGGAAATAGTGGGGATAATGATTTCCACCGTTGAAACCTTTCTAGGCCCCACAGTTATGTTTATTTTTCATCTAACTTATTCATAAGATCATACAGACATGGATGATGGGAAAACAAATATAAGGTTGATCCAAAACTCCTGTGGCCCTCCAATTATGTTTCAACGGTAGACATTCAATTCAACTTTTCCCTGTGGGTGGTCTATTTGAACATTGGATATACCTCACTTTTTGGTTCAAGTACTAAAATTATCGATTAAAATGTATGGACAGAGTGGATAAAATAAGTAAATCATGGTGGACCTCACAGAGTTTACTCAGTACGCTAAGCGTATGAGTTACCACGCAATCCGGGTCCTAACACCGGACCTCACTCTACGGAGGTGACGTCACCAAGTTCTGTGGACCCCATTATAATGTATGTGTTGTATCCACAATGTCCACCTATTTAGAGATATTATTTTAAGCAATTAGCCAGAGAATGAGATGGATCTAAAGCTTTAGTGGACCCATTACAAAAAATAGCGAGAAGATTGATGCCCACCGTTGAAAACTTTCTAAGGCCCCCACGATTGTTTTATCAAAATCAACCTGTTCAAAAGTTAACAAAGACATTAAAGAAGGGAAATATAAATATAGGCTTGATCGAAACTTTTGTGGCTTTTAGAAGTTTTTAACGGTGGCGTCTTCCCCACTGTTTTCTGTAGTAGGTTCCACTGAGCTTTGGATGTGACTCATTCTTGGGATTTCACCCTAAAATGATCTCTCCAGATAGATGGATGGCGTGGATAAAAACATATATCATGGTGGGGCCACAAATTCGGTAGCAATCTCCCTACTTAACTTGTCAGTAGCCAATCCGCGTCCAGCACAAGGATCTCTTGCGGTGAGAATTGGATCGCACCAAGGTATCATGCGGGATGGTTCGGAGAGGAGACCGGACTATATATATATATATATATATATATATATATATATATATATATAATTATATATATATATATATATATCCTAAATTCTTATCCTAATCATTTGAGATAGAGAGAAGTGAGAACGTCGTCCGTCCCTTTGTAGATGGAGTAGGCTCGAAATTTGCCCGAACTCGGCCCGAACTCGCCCGATTGCTGATTGGGCCGAGTTCGAGCTAGACATGTTGGCCCGATGACCGAGTCGGGTTGAGCCCAGTTCAACTCGGATCGACTCCTGTACACCCCTACATCCATATAATAATAAACGTCCAAATTACATAACATATGTTGAATAGTTAATCACCTCAGAATCAGATCAATTGAGCTATCAAAAGCCTGATTAATGGACGGTTGTTCTTTGAATTGAGACCGTTAATTAATTGTTTTTCCATAGCAAGGTACCTTAGTTGTCCAACAATATTCTAAGTAGTGAATTGAACACCTACGGTTTGAAAACTTCTTGGTACATTCCCTACTGGAATAACAGTAGAGCTTTGGTTGTCCTATGGCTATGGAATAAGTAATTATGTATCTTTTCACGGTGGGAAATTGCTTAGTTACTTCACTCGCCTCACACGTGGCAATGAGGCAAACATGTGTGACATCTAAAACTTGTCAATCCTACTACTATGATGTCAAAATTTAGACAAAAATATAAGCATAAGGTGTTATGATTGAGGCGGAAAAAATAGAAAATGAATCACAAAAATAGGCTCAAGACGCGTTACGAAAAATAGAAAAAGTAATTTATATGTAATTTCTAACTGTTTGGCGCATGGGATTACATGAGATTAAGTGGGCTGAAATTGTTGAAAGTAATCATTATGGGTGGTCAAGATTAATTATCTTGGAATTCAAAATTTTCATCACATCTAATTGCAATGTAAAAAATATCTCCTATGTATCACAAATGAATAGAGATACCGTGTTTAGCTAGCAGCAGTGAAAAACCAATAGCATTGGGAGAGGAATTACCATGGGTGTATTGAAGACACACAGAATTGCATGTGTGATTGCGTCGCCACATTCGGCGAGCCCCACAATGATGTATGTATTA
>JAJHSJ010000018.1:53606175-53729514 GCA_021015155.1 Magnolia officinalis
TCCAAAATAAAGTAGATCCAAACATGAGGTGAACCACATCATAGGAAACAGTGGTGATTGAATGTCCACCATTAAAATTTTATAGAGTCTACAGTATTATTTATTTTACATCCAGAAGAGAAATTTCTAGACTTTTTTCATTGACCAGATTTCGACGGTCTGGATTTCTTTGAAAATTCTCGAGAGAATTTGAGGAGCAAGTCGCTGGAATTCGATATTTGGAAGAATTCTCTCAAATAATACAGACCAGAAGTTTGTAATTATGGTTTTTAAGAGAGGGATATGATTAAACGAGAAGGTTTAAAGCGAGAAAAGGAATGGTTGACGATAGAAAGATTCAAGAAAGGCCGAGTATGAAATGGAGGAAGAGAAAGAAAGGCCGAGTATGAAATGGAGGAAGGGAGGGATATGGTTTTTTTTTTTTTAATTTTTTTTTTTTTTTAATTTTTTGTTAGCCTGTTAGTACACCCCACTGTCAGTTGACCCTTCACTGTTACCCACCCCCACTAGGGATCGATGCCAAAGACCTCAAGTGTTGAAACGAGGTATCTTTCACTCAGTCTACCACTTGATCTCTGGATCAGGGTGTCTTCTTCTCATATACATAGGGAATTCACTCTAGAGGTGTAAATTCAGTCCGACTGAAAAATTTCCATGAAATCAAAATTTATAATCCAAGCCACTAATGATAATAACCAAGCAACCACTTGTTTTAAAAAATAATTTTTCTAATTCAATCCCATCTAAAATTATCAAATATAGTCCACCAAATAGGACCTAAGTAATTTATAAGTGCATGCGTATCATCCATCAGTCTACCATAGCATCAAAACTTTACCTCCTTCAACTTTGGTCCATTGGAATAAATACTTTTTTATGTAATATCATTTTTGGGAAATGCTTAGGCAACGTTGCAAGACGTGTGACATTTAAAACTTTGTCAATCTCACTACGATGAAGCTAAAATTTAGGCTAAAAGTAATCATAAGGTAGGCCTCGTGTGCATGAAAAAAATGGACGGTCCAGGGAAATTGATTGGATGTAGAAGAGTGGCCCACTTTGTAATCATGTTTTACTGATTTCTACAGTAGTTAATAAGTCTGACAGACAGCTCTGATGCCACACATGCATGCTTCGTTTTCATGTGTGAGGATGCAAGTGCACTCAATTCCAGTTCACTTCTGCCGCTGAGTACATTGAGCGAGAGCTTAGCATCTTTCCTGATCATTTCTAAATCGAGGAAGCTGTTTATTCTCTTTACACGTGACAAATGGGCAAGTTATGTTCGAGCCGTCCAAATTTGGAAAGGGGGCCCACAGTCGGTGGTTGCACGTGAAATAGATATCACGGTGCATGGTTGGATGATATAACCATTTAATTTCAACCATTCATTTTTTAGAACCTGACAATTTCTTTTCACCATCCATTGGATGGTCACTGATTAGACGGTTAGGATGTTCCGATTGGTGTCAGCTTTTGCAGTGCTCCATCAATTTTGGACCCCTAATTATGGACGGTCCAAATTGCCCTACATGTACGCAGAATAACTCACCACCATTTCATGAGGTGCAACCCGCGTGATTTTACTATTCTCCTTAGAAAATTATTCCACCTGAGACATCATACATGGGAGGCGGTTTCGGTAGATCCATGACTGTGGGGCCCATCCCTGATGTATGTGTTTTATATCCATGTTGTCCATCCCGTTTACTAGTTTATTTTAGGGGATACTTCCAAAAATAAAGTAGATCCAAACATGAGGTGAACCACATCATAGGAAACAGTGGTGATTGAATGTCCACCATTAAAATTTTATAGTCTACAGTACTGTTTATTTTACATCCAGAAGAGAAATTTCTAGCCTTTTTTCACTGACCAGATTTCGACGGTCTGGATTTCTTTGAAAATTCTCAAGAGAATTTGAGGAGCGAGTCGCTTGAATTCGATATTTGGAAGAATTCGCTCAAATAATACCGACCAGAAGTTTGTAATTATGGTTTTTGAGAGGGGGATATGATTAAACGAGAAGGTTAAAAAGCGAGAAAAGGAACGGTTGACGATAGAAAGGTCCAAGAAAGGCTGAGTATGAAATGGAGGAAGAGAAGGGCGGCGTGTTTTCATACTTTACGTCGAGCTACTCTTACACGTGGCATACACCCATTCAATCTAAACTGTCCAAATGGGACCTACTGTTGATGGGTCATCAACCAAAAATCAATTGGTTGAAAAAGTTCCTAATCTATGATCTGTGATCACTCGTTTGATGAATGTTGACCGTTCGTTATTTTTTATTTTGTCTCTGACGTGCATCCGCACGCAATCCGTGACAATAGTTTATTTTTTACTGGGTTTTTTCTGAATTCATATCCTACCTTATACCTATATTTTTAAAACCGTCTATTTTTAAATTATTTAATGTAATTCACTTAGGGGGTGTTCTGGCGCATGGAATTAGATGGGATTATATTGAATGTAATTGAAAATATTACTATTTAAATTCTGCGGACGTTTGTTTTCTTCAACAATTGTTAAATTTATATGTTTTAGAAAATGAGCTTTATATTAAAAAAGTTTATGAAGAGTCCATTTGAAATATGAGATTTATTTGTACCTGAGGCTTTTCAAATTCATTTGAAATTTGAAATACAGCAAGCATTATGCTCGTGCACTGTGTAGATCTAACTGATGAGTACTTGATGTCGGCAAGTTTTATGTGTACTATCATGTTATATGGACTATATCCTCACCATACATCCATTTTTCAAGATCATTTTAGGGTAGATTGGAAGCTCACATGGACCACACCACAAAAAGCAATGGAGAAGTTTAATTTGTATCAAGCCGATATTTGTGTTTTCCCTTCAATCAAGTCTACATGATCTTGCAAACAGGTTTGATGGATAAAAATACATCACGGTGGGCCCTACAAAAGTTTCTACTATCGACATCATTAACTCTATTGCTTTCTAGTGTGGTCCATGTAAGCTTTGGATCTTCTTCATTTTTGGGCCCATGCCATAAAATGATCACTCGAAATGGACAGACGGTGTGAATATAACACATACATTACAGTGGGGTCCACATAACTTGTTGATGTCAAAACAATAGAAAAGTTTGTGATGTTTCCCACTAGTGTCTTGATCAATCCAAATATGATTTTAATTAAACCATAGGATTTACATTTCAAACATGGCATATAATGTCCACTAAATCATGAGATTTGTAGACAAACTTTGCCACCATGTCATCATTGCAAAAAATCAATTCCATCCCACTTAATCACATCTAATTCCATGCGCCAAACGCCTCTAAAGTATTAAAAGACAGAAGAGTGTCATTAACTTATAAAATGATTATATTGCCTTTAAGGGCACTCGTTTTCACAAGTATAACCTTACCATTTATGACGATCGCATGATTTAGATTATGGGGCCTATCGTTACGTATACAGTCGATCGAAACTCTCAATCCATTTGGTACGCTCATTTTAAGCCATGAGCGAAAAGACTGAGGTAATATGAATGGTAGGCTACAATATCCAATGTTTTCTATTGTGTGGCCCACTTGAGCTTTAGATCGGAATCATTTTTGGGCTCATGCCATAAATGAATTGGAAAAGCATGTGAATGGGGTGGATTTCTCACAAAATTTACAGTGTGCTTACCTATCTTAGGATTCCTCGACATTAATTGCCATCGTCTGCCACCTAGAGTTGTACACGAGTCGAATCGAGTCGAGCTTGGCTCTGCTTAACTAGCACCTAACCCCAACTCAAACTTGGCTCCTCGGCTCGGTCTTTGAGCCTGTCTCTGACCGGCTCAAGCTAAGCATCTTCAGTTTTTCAAGGAATGCAAATGCTTATTTTATCAAATACTCAACAAACAACATAAAAAGCAAGATATGAGGACAATTTCATAGTGTACAGTTGTTTTTTTTTTTTTTTTTTTTTTTTTTTTTTTTTTTTTTAAATAGTGATTTATTTTATATCCATTCCTTCCTCACCACCCGCCAATTCTGCAGAGAATGTATGCATCTGAAACAACACTTCGTTGAGTCATTTCATCAAACACTTGGTGAGCAGCATCAACATAAAAATAACCGAGTCAAGAATTGATTCAAGTTGAGATTTGATTTGAGTCAAGTTGAGCTCGAGCAAGCTCAAAGTCAGCTCAAAATTATTTTGAGCTAAAAAAACTAGCTCAACTCGGTCCGAATCCAATTTCGAGCCAAGACGAGTCACGCGAGCTGACCGAGTTAACTCGACTCGTGTACAACTCTACTGCTACCTTACATGTTTTAAATGACCTTACATGTTTTAAATGAAGACCATTTTAGACTTTTTCAAAATAAGGTGTGTGGTAGCAACACGAAATGATTAAATAACTTAAAAGTGAGCAGTTTTTCATAAATACAAAAAGTAGGCAGGTTTTAATAAATTTTTATTTTTTTAAAATGGACCATCTAACATCTTCCAATTGTACAAAAAGTAGTGCGTGAAACCCAAGTTAAATTGACCAAATTCTAGAAACACTGTGTATAAATTAAATTTCCAAATTCAGATTCTATGAACAGTACTAAACCACTGATCCGTGGAAACTTGTCTGCTGAAATAGGACAGCAGGATATTTCTCATTTTTATCCTTCCAATAATTTTCCACCAATCTTATGGTTGGATATTCAAACAAGGGTAATTTTTATGCAGTCTTGACACACAAACTGGGACCCATAATTTGGATGGTTCAATTTATATGCAATTTCTAAGTAATTTATAAGTGCATGTGTATCATTCATCAGATTCTACCTGAGCATCAACCTTTCCCTACTGGAATAACAGCGTACCTTTGGTTGTCCTGTGGCCGTGGAATAAGTAATTTATGTAATATCTTTTCACAGTGAGAAATTGCTCAGGGATCTTTTGGCGCCGTGGATTGGAGGGGGTTTCAAATCGAATGTTGTTGTTTGTGTTACGAGATGTCTTAAATCTGAGTCCTTTCCCAACTGGGATGTGGAAAGGAGTTTCACGGATTTCGTGTCGCAAGTCCTTTCGCAACTGGGATGCGAAAGGAGTTTCGCGGATTTTGTGACGCAAGTCCTTTCGCAACTGGGATACGAAAGGGAAGTTGCCAAAACTATAAATTGGGGTCCCTAGGGCTATTCTAATATTATTCCAAGACTTCCTAAAGGTATTCTAAAGGGTTTTAGGGTTATCAAATGGTGTAGCAAGGGTGAGATTCGAGGTTGTTCGAATCGGGTAAGTCCTTTCTCTTTGTAAGATGTTTTCATAGTGGTGATCTGTCACTTTGTGCCGTGGTTTTTTCCCGCAAGGGTTTTCCACGTTAAATCTGTGTGTTTTCTTTTTTTGTGTGTGTGCTTGGTGCCATTGGATTGCTATCCTAGATCTAAATCTGTGTGATTCCACAAGCCAAAAATCCCAACAGTTTGGCAGCACAAAGTAAGGGGGTTTCAAATCCTCTCTTGGAGGGGGTTTGTAATCCACGGCGAGAGTTTGGATTACATCTAAAATCATTTCAATAGTTGCGGGTATAACATGTGTGTCACTTTACACTATCATTTTATTGGGCATATGGCCCACTAAAGATGATCAGCACCGGCCAAACATTGTCCATGTAAATCAGCACGGTCCAAATATTGTCCAGCACCATCCAAACATAGTCCATGTAAATCAATGATTAAAAATCATTGGTTAGTCACTCAAACATGATCTTCTGCTGTGGCCCATCTGAGACTTGGAATTTCATCATTTTTGGGCAAAGCATATATTTCAGCGGGCTGATCACAACCATTGTGTCAAAAATTACATATCTCACTAATTAGATATATTAAAGTTGGTTCACAGGGTGCCAAACACATTCGGAGGATTTGAAATCTGAGGGTTCCAAATCCACGCTCCCAAACAGGCCCTTGGTTACTTTCCTCACCACATCCGAAGCTTTGTCGATCCTACTGCTGTGATGTAAAAATTTAGGCAAAAAATAAGCATAAGGTGGGCCACTTGTGTACGAATAAAATGGACGGTCCAGAGAAATCGATCAACAGTGGATGTAGAAGAGTGGCCCACCTGGTAATCGTATTGGCCTGATTTTTGAGGCATGACATGTACAGAGGTTCGTCTGACAAACAGCTCTGTTGCCACACATGTATCCTTCGTTTCAACGTGTGACGGTGCATGTGCACTCAATTCCAGTTCACTTCTCCCGCGATGTACGTTCAAGGATTGGATATTTTCGAGAAATTAAGGACTGTGGACCCCACCTTTTATCCAGCTGTTTTTACGAAACAATACAAACTTTGTTTTGCAACTTAGACCTACGCGTACGGACTGTGAATTTGAGGATGAAAATACCCCTCCCTTTCAAAGACAAGCGCTGACACTCCTCCAACCAAGAGTTGTACGAACAGCTCAAAAGAGATCAAAGTTACATGGCCCCACAACTATGTATTTATTATATCCACAACGTTCATCCATATTTAGAGATCATTTCGGAGCATTATCCAAAAAAAAAAATCATATCCAAAGATCAAATGGACCACACCACAAAGAGCAGCAGGAAAACTGATTTTCACCGTTAAAAATTTTGTAGGGCCCACCACTTGATAGTTAGATCTGTCTTATTTTACGTCTCAAGCTTAATATGAGCTCGCTAAATCGATGGACGGTTTGGATATAACACAGACCTCATGATGGGACCCACAAAAGGCGGTGGGATTATAACAGCACAAAAAAAAATAATAAAAAAATACTAAAAAAAAAGGAATCTATAGCTATGGATTATAATCGTAGCCATAGCCGTAGCCTAGAAAATCGGCGGGAGGAAACTAGAATGTTGGCGGGGCAAACTAGAAAATCAGTGGGGGAAGCTTTAAAATCGGCGAGAGAAACTAGAAAATCGGTTAGGGAAACTAGAAAATCAGTGGGGGAAACTTTAAAATCGGCGGGGGAAACTAGAAAATCGGCGGGGCAAACATGAAAATCGGCGGGAGAAACTAGAAAATCGGCGGGGCAAACTAGAAAATCGGCAGGGGAAACATAAACTTGGCGGGACAAACTAGAAAATCAGCGGGGGAAACTTTAAAATCTGTGGGGGAAACTAGAAAATCGGCGAGGGAAACTAGAAAATCAGCAGGGGAAACTTTAAAATCGGCGGGGGAAACTAAAAAATTGGCTGGGGAAACTAGAAAATCGGTGGGGGAAACTAGAAAATCGACGGGGCAAGCATAAAATCGGCGGGGCAAGCATGAAAATCAGTGGGGGAAACTAGAAAATCGGTGGGGCAAGCATAAAAACCCTAACCCATCCCAAGGTTCCTATACCTAAACCTTGACTCAACCCAACCCAATCTTGGGTTGAGAATTCTCAACCCAACCCCAAACCAAGAGGGCTCGACGGGTTGATTGGGTTGGTCGGGTGTATACGTGCTAATATTTTCGTTATTACATTAGTTTATTATATTTCAATATAGGACTTATTTTTTGTATCTATGATTTTATTAATTATATATGTGATTATTCATCATAAATAACTTCATTTTTTTTTCTTTAAAAAACCAAGCTAAAATATAGGACGACTACTTTAAAAAGTCATATATCATAACACGTAATCTATTTGGGAGAGAGAAATCTGACATATCTTGTTAGCTTGAGTCCTTGGAAATGACGTGGACAAATGAGACCCGACATCACTAGTGTACCTCCTACACAAACAATGCACACTCAATTATAATTTATAAGTAACTAATATATCTTAAAACAATCCACTGACAACACCATCATTACCTTTACATCCCATCCAATCCACCCTAATCCGTTCAAATTTTCCTAGGACGTGTTTGGTTAGGGGGATTGGAAGGGATGGGAAGGTTTAATCCCGGGATTGGCCGAGCGTACCAAACAGACTTGATATAGCAGTCTTGGGATATAGCAATCCCAGGATTTCTAGTTTACCCCGCGGAACTATCTATTTCGAATTAAGTCCTCATTTGTCCAACGACTAAACCAAAAAATTCCATGTAACGTCGATATATCGACAATATGTCGATATATCGATGCCTGATATTGTCGATAGATCGACATATGGTCGATAATATCGAATTAAGTCCTCATTTGTCCAGCGACTAAACCAAAAAATTCCATGTAACGTCGATATATCGACAATATGTCGATATATCGATGCTTGATTTTGTCGATATATCGACATATGGTCGATAATATCGAATTAAGTCCTCATTTGTCCAGCTACTAAACCAAAAAATTCCATGTAACGTCGATATATCGACAATATGTCGATATATCGATGTTTAATTTTGTCGATATATCGACGTATGGTCAATAATATCGAATTAAGTCCTCATTTGTCCAGTGACTAAACCAAAAAATTCCATGTAACGTCGATATATCGACAATATGTCGATATATCGATGCTTGATTTTGTCGATATATCGACATATGGTCGATAATATTGAATTAATTTTATTGATGCATGTTGTCACTGCGATATATCGAAGCTACAGTTAAGGTTACGGTTATAATCCGTAGCTATAGGGTCCCACTGACCCCAACTCATTTGTTCCTTTTTTTTTATATATATATAGGGAGAACTTTTTCTCCCTTATATTTTTCTCTAATACGTAATTATGTAAATATGTATATATAAGTATATAAAAATATTTTCTTATCTTTTAATTCATTTTTTATCTATGTATTTAACAAGCATATCTCCTAAATTAGAATGATTTTTTTTTTATTTACACACGCACACACGCCCCCAGCTTTTTCAATATAGTCGAGTATGTAGTTTTCTTTCGTTCTATTTTTAAATTATTTTTTGATTAAAAAAAAAATATGGTGAGATATTGTTTCAAACAATAGAAAGGGACAGGCACCAGTCAGCACCAAAAGCAAGAGATGTTTTTCGTGATTAACGCATTTCAGGAGTGGTCCAAATTCACTGTTTTTCTAGTTTTCTCCGCTGTTTTCATGTTTCTCCCGCTATTTTTATAGTTTGCCTCACTGTTTTTCATGTTTCCCTAACTATTTTTCATGCTTTCCCCGCTGTTTTTCATGTTTCCCCTACTGTTTTTCTAGTTTTTTCCGTTGTTTTTCTAGTTTGCCCCGCTGTTTTTCATGATTTCCCCGCTATTTTTTTAGTTTCCCCCGCTATTTTTCTAGTTTGGCCCGCTGTTTTTCATGTTTCTCCCGCTGTTTTTCTAGTTTCCCCCGCTGTTTTTCTAGTTTCCCCTGTTGTTTTTTTAGTTTGCCCCACTGTTTTTCATGTTTGCCCCGTTATTTTTCATGTTTCCCTGGCCGTTTTTCTAGTTTGCCCCGCTGTTTTTCTAGTTTCCCCTGCTGTTTTTCATGTTTTCCCCGCTGTTTTTCTAGTTTTCTCCGCTGTTTTTCATATTCCCCCGTTGTTTTTCTAGTTTCCCCCGTTGTTTTTCTAGTTTGCCTCACTGTTTTTCATGTTTACCCCACTGTTTTTCATGTTTCCCCTGCGGTTTTTCTAATTTGCCCCGCTGTTTTTCATGTTTCCCCCGCTGTTTTTCTAGTTTTCCCCGCTGTTTTTCTAGTTTACCCCGCTGTTTTTCATGTTTCCCCCATTGTTTTTCTAGTTTCCCCCGCTGTTTGTCATATTTCTCCTCGCTGTTTTTCTAGTTTGTCACGCTCAATTTCATGTTTGCCCCGCTCAATTTCTGTTTGACCGTGAAGTGAATGAAATGGATTTTCAACCATCGACCATCGACCTGATGGAATCTTGAAAAATAACCAGGTTGGTTGGCTAAAATAGCTTCTCCTACCCCAAAATCATATAGGGTACGTCAAGTAACTAATTTTGGTTTAGAAAATATTCTTGTTAAATGAATAAAAAATGAAATGAAACAAAGAGAAAAAAAAATTATATGCTTATATATACATATTTATATAAATATGTATTAGAGAATATTGTAGGTAGAATAAAGTTCTCCATGTAAAAAAAATAAAAATAATAAATAATAATTTTTTTTAAAAAAAAATTGCTTAGACTGGTATAGACCACAGTTATAGCTACGGTTATAATCCGTAGCTATAGGTATCAAAGCTCTTTCGACATATCAAAAGTCTTTTGATAATATCGAAAAAGTCCAGAATTGTCCAGCGAGTTTGCCTAAAAATTCCTGCAATTTTCGATACACTATGGCTACGGATTATAACCGTAGCCATAACCATAGCAGACTGTGTTGTTTATATATATATATATAAAATAGATGAGGAAGGAAACGTCCAAAGAATAGATGAAGCTAGCAAGTACAGTAGACTTTTCAACGGACGATGTGGGACGCGGATTTTCCCAGGAGGTTCCTGCGCTGAGACGCTAGGTGGGGCCATTGAGATGTTTTTGAGAAATCCAACCCGTCCATCCACTTTTTGAGATCATTTTACAACATACAACCGAAAATCAGGTGGATGCAAAACTCAAATGAGCCGCACGAGAGGAAAGAGTTGGGATTTAGTGACCACCGTTGAAATATTTTTATGACCAGCGTTTTATATCAGACTAAGTTTTTCGTTTTTTCACTTCATCCCAGTGGGAACGACCTAATAAACGGTTTGGATGGCATATAAACATCAAGGTGGAGCCCAGGAAAGTTTCAACGGTATGAAAGTCTTTTCCCAGTTTTCCCTCTTTTATGGCCCACTTGAGTTTTGGATCCACCTAATTTTCGTTTTTAAATCCTAAAATGATATCTTAAAACGGATGAACGGGGTGGATTTCTTCCAAACATCACGGTGGGCCCCACCTAGCATACCAGCGCAGTAACTTCTTTAGCAGGAAAACCGCGTTCGACGGTGGGCGAGTTTTTATACACCGGCATAGCACGATGGTCGGTAATCAGGTACTTGGGTCTTTAGAGATTGTATACCATCCATATAATAATAAACGTCCAAATTACATAACATATGTTGAATAGTTAATCACCTCAGAATCATATCAATTGAGCCATCAAAAAGCCTGATTAATGGACGGTTGTTCTTTGAATTTAGACCGTTAATTAAATATTTTCCTATAGCAAGGTATCTTAGTTGTCCAACAATATTCTAAGTAGAGAATTGAACACCTACGGGTGAAAACTCCTTGGGGCCACAGAAGTTTGGACTAGGCTGATATTTGTGTTTTCCCTCATTTATGTCTGTGTGACATTATGAACTAGTTGGATGGCGAATCAACATCATGATCGCTGTTGGACGGGTTGGGCGTTGTTATAACCATTGCTTCTGGTTGTGCGGTCCACTTAAAGCTTTGGATCTGTCTCATTTTTGAACTCATGCCCACAATGTGAATAAAACACTTATATCATGGTGGGCCCCACAGAGTGGAAATATATCCCCAGTCGCTGTGTCTCCAAGAGATTATTTTATTTATTTATTTTTTTTTTTAACATACGCACACACACCCCCACACACTCACGCCACACGCACACACACCCACACACGCACGCTGTGGGATTTCACCACCGTCGGTACTCGAACCGTTAACGCGGTGTTGAAACTCCAAGGAGTCTACCGCCCGGGTAAGAGTAAGGACCCGTCTCCAAGCAATATGCCTCTGAGTATAGATGAGGTATGGCCCATCTTCCGGACGGTTCTCTTGTGACGGAAATTTTCTTGATTTGTCATTGAAGAAAGCTGATGGAAGTGTCCAAAACGAAAATGCTATTTGTATTAAACCCATTAGCGTACAAGTGCATAATTGGACGGTGCCCATGCTTGAAAACCAAGGACCAATAGAATAGGTTGAATGCCTACTAGAAATAGATGAGCGCAGCAAGTAGTCCCCCTGCAATGGTCGGGTTTGAGCTGTACCGCCCAAGCCTCACATCACCTGACATAGAGGCCCAGGCCCGTGCCCAAACACCAAAAAGTTGGTAAAGGCACAGGTCCAACTAAGATCAGTCAAGACTAAAATTGATAAAAATTCCTATTATCACATCCAAGTCCTCAAACGAGGAGCATACCTTTTGAAAGATATGAATGAAAAAAATCACAAAAGCTCCAATTAATAACCGATTCCTGAAGCTGCATTATCCTTAGATTTGAATGACAAGAATTATAATATATTATTACTGGCAAAAGAATAAATGCAAGCAATTTGTATAATAACAAAGGGCCTTGAAAACAGGGGTCGTTGATATATATTTTTTTAAATAAATAAATAAATAAGAGAAAATCTACCCATTAATCAATTGGGCCACATATGCACATAAATAAACACAAATTAATGATCTACATTCAAGATGGATGTATTACATATCCAATAATTAGGATGACATATTTGGGATATCACACATTTATATATCGGGTGCATTTGAATCACATATCCAAGGGTACATTTGAATCACATATCCAATAATTGGGATGACATATTTGGGATATCACACATTTACATATAGGGTACATTTGAATCGCAAGTTACTCATGCCTCAAGTAACCTATCTTAGTTTTTACTTATTAAGTAGATAAGTGTGTTTGGCATACAACATATTTATCAACCTCTTGTCTCTTTCGTCTCTCTTGATGTCTTTCTTGAGCAAAACTTTTGAAAAGTAGAGAGGTTAAAAGAATTAATTAAAATGATTAAGTGATTTTAAGTAAAAAAGTAAATTGTAACCAACATAAACCAAGTTTACTTATCTGAAATAAGTTACTTATCTACTGCTATAAGTATAAAAAGTAACTTATCTAGTGATATCCAAACGGGCCCAAAAAGTCTGTGGCAACAGGCTGGGCCAAGCTGGGTTGCTAAAATTATTTAAGTCCAAGCCTAGCCAGAAAATCAATTAGAACCCCGCATGTGAAGGCAGGCCCGGTCTACCGACAAGCTAGTAGGTCCAAGCCCATGTCGAGCTGGTCAGGTCAGGCGAGCTAACCAGCGCATGGTCTTACACTGGATTCCTTACTACACTAAGAGATACAACAATAGGACTCTGTGGGCCTAACATGTTTTATGCAGGACATCCACTCCATTCATCAGGTCTGCCCCTAGCTTCCAGTGATTGGGGCTAAAAATCAGTGCAAGTCACAGCTCTGCTGGGGCACACCACAGGGAAAAATGGGTATGGGATGCCAAACACAGAATTGTGTGTAGGGCCACCATAGTGTTTGTATTTCATTCAACCCATTAATCATCAGTTGTGGCTCATGAGGATGGAGAGAAAATGCAAAAGTAAGCTGATAAAAAACTCAAGAAGGCCACAACACGTGAACTTAGGACACATTTTATATTGTTTTCGGTGGTGTGGCCCATCTAACTTCTGTATCTGGCTTATCTTTTGCATGTATAGTGAATGTAAGAATTATCATGTGATGGACCGAGTGGATGACACACATACAACATGCCGGGCCCCAAGTCTAAGTTGTGTAAAACAAGTTTTGTAGATATTCCAGTAGCCGCTTATATATGGAGCTTCCACAGCTCCTTAATGACAATGAGTTGGACACCCACCGGCAGACTTCAGAAGGAGTCAACAAAATTAAAAGAAAAAGAAAAATAATCTCAATATAAGATGGAGCAGGTGATCAGATACTCTGGCAGTATAGTGGTCGATATGCAGGTACTGGAAAATTGTATTGACACCATAACTCAAATTAAACTGTATAACTTGTGTGGCTACCATGGATTGCACATCACCTAAGAATCATATCAACTAATCCATCCTAAACTCTGATTAACAGATTTTTGTTCATTTAAAATGGACTGTTAAAGAATAGATCGATTAGTGTAACTTTTGGTTTATGATCATCTAAATTAAGGCTTTTGCTGCCACAACGGTTTAGCTTCAGTTATTTGTTTGCTATATAGGCAATGTCTAAGCAAGTGTATCAACAATCACACACTGGCAGAGTATTCGAATTTTTCTCATGCAAGATGATATTAGTACTAATCACTATCACCTACTCATCGTAAGCAAAGTTGAGGGAGCAGATTAGGTGCTGCCCAGCCTCACCCAACACGGTACAACCCTGACCGTGGGGCTTACGTTGATGTATGTGTTGTGTATCAACACCATCCATCCATTTTGTCAGCTCATTTTTGGGCTCATGCCCTAAATTGTGTTGTAAAAATGGATGGATGGTGTGCATATACAGCACATACTTCAAGGTTGGCTCCATGGTAACAGCCTCATGACCTGCTAAGCTGTTACCCCGTCCTTACTAATCCGTGCATGTCGCCTCTCCTGAATTAGTGAAATGTCAGGATCTTATATTGAGCGGAGGAAAATCTTACTTAAAAGTATTGCAGACTTTTCAATATACATGGAGGAGAGTGACATGTTGGGATCTTGTAATGAATGGAGGGAAATATTACTTAAAGTATTGGAGATTCATCTACATAGATAGAGGAGAGCGAGATGTTGGGATCTTGTAATGAATGGAGGAAAATCTCACTTGAAAGTATAAAGACTTTTCAATATACAATGGAGGACAGTGGAGATGTATCTTGTATTGAGTGGAGAAAAATCTCCCTTGAAAGTATTGCAGACTTTTCAATATAAGATAGAGGAGAGTGAGATGTGGGGATTTTGTAAGGAATGGAAGAAAATCTCACTTTAAAGTATTGCATACTTTTCAATATAAGATGGAGGAGAGTGAGATGTCGACATCTTGTAATAAATGGAGGAAAATCTTACTTTGAGTATTCCAGACTTTTCAATATGCCATGGAGGAGAATGAGATGTCGAATCTTGTATTAACTGGACATATGCAGACTTTTCAAAAAAAAATGGAGGAGAGTAGGTGCTTGTATTGAATGAAGGAAATCTCACTTTCAGACTTTCCAATACAAGACGTCGAGGAGAGATTTTATACTCTAGTGGAGTATGATGGTCAATGTGCAGGTATTAGAAAAATGCTTTAACACATTAATTCAAATTAAATGGTCCAAGCTTGCGTGTGGCTAACATGGATCACTCATCCCCTAAAAATCAAATTGATTAATCTATCACTGATTCTGATCGGTGATCATCGAATTTGGACTGCTAAGTATTGTTCTAATTTGAACTCTTAAGTGCCCAATAATAATTTAAATTAAGAATGGCAATTTGTACGATCTAGCTTCAGTTACTTGCATGCCACCTGTGCAATTCCTGAGCACGTGTATATCAACCATCAAAAGCTTGCAGAGTACCCAAGTTTTTATTACGTAACGGCAACGTTGATGCCCGGCACTGGATCCATGTTGCTTGTCATCAGTCATAGTCCCTGTGGAAAGTTGAATATGGACAATGGAGGCCCACATTGACGGGAGAACCCGTCTAAGTCTATGGGCCCCACCGTAATGTAGTGTTTCATTCATTAGGTTGATCCTTTTTGCATTATTATTTTAGGGCATGAGACCAACAATGAGCATATTTAAAGCTTAAGTGGACCACATCACAAAAATTAGTAGGGACTGAAT
Source organism: Magnolia officinalis (assembly GCA_021015155.1). Lineage (NCBI taxonomy): Eukaryota > Viridiplantae > Streptophyta > Magnoliopsida > Magnoliales > Magnoliaceae > Magnolia > Magnolia officinalis. Next base: position 53,621,624 of record JAJHSJ010000018.1, read on the forward strand.
GCCTACAGTTGAAAACCTCTTAAGGGCCACATAAGTTTTTGATCAAGCTGATATTTGGGTTTTCCCTTCATCCGGGTCTCTGTGACCTTACCAACATGTTGGATAGGCTGAGCCAAAGTGGGATGGGGTAAAATGATTTGAGGCCAAGCCCAGCACAGAAATTGATGGACCCTGAATGTGAGGTCAAGCCCGTCTATGATTAAACTAGTAGGTGGCCGGGGGCACGGATTACGTCCTACCCCTGCCTCCAACTGGGAACGGGAAGGAGCTTTGAGTGGCCACGTGATGTATGGGTCTTATCTACACCGTCCATCCATTTTCTCCCCATCATTTTAGGGGATTAAAATCTTACTGTTGAAAACTTTTTGGGGCCACAGAAGTTTTGATGGAGCTGATATTTGTGTTTTCTCTTCATCCCGGTCTATGTAACTTTATGAATAGGCTGGATAGCAAATAAACATCACGGTGGGTCCTAAAAAGGTTTCAATGATGAGAATCACTATTACAGCTGCTTCCTGTGGTGTGGTCCACTTGAGCCTTGGATTTGCCACATTTTTGGGATTATAATCTAAAATGATATGAGAAAATGGATGGACGGTGTAGATAAGATGCATACATCATGATGGCCACTCAAAGCTCCTGCCTGTTCCCAGCTGGATACCGGTCCATGGTCATGTTATCCTCCAAAGCGACTATCGCTCACGATATCCTCCAGTGGAACACGAGTCTTCACACCATTCGTCAGGCCTGCCACTAGCTTCTAGCCCCACTGTCCAAAAATTAGTGTAAGCCACAGCTCAATTGGGGCATGCCATAGGAAACACTAGGCATGGGACATGACAAACCATAGATTTGTGTGTGTTCAATGAAACCCATTAATCATCAGCTTTTGCTCACGAGGATGAAGAGAAAATAGACATGCCCCATGGACCGGTATCCATTAAATATGGACCGTCAACTATTTCTGTTTCGGTTGTCCATTAAATATCCATTAATTTTATAATTAAAGAATCCATTTACTTGTCTAAATTAAGTGTTGTATTTGGATAGTTTAAATATAACTAGTTTAATGCCACGTGTGTATCAACTATCTCACCCTGGCTCATTAGCTAGGAATCGGATCGATTAAGCCATTCTTTTTTCCTGTTCTGCTTTCTGTTATACTTTTTCTGCTACCTGTTTAGCGATATGATGGGTGAGGTCCCGAAAATATAGCTTGTACGGCATCTGTTCTTCCGTTCAATGAAATAGGACTAGGACCATGGCCTTTCTTTTGAAAAATAAAATAAAATAAAAAATCCATTCGTAATTCAAATTAATAGACTTCTTGTTCATTGAATTTGGAATCTTAACTATTTTTTAATTTGGACTTCTATTAAATGTCAAAATAGAACTAGAACTAATTTAAGATGAAATCTAAATCGAATGTAATTTGAAGAATAATGGTGAAATATTAATCTAAAATTTATAAATTTAAAGGTGGAAAACTAGAGATTCAGAGGATCCACTTGTAGAGATCAGGGAGATCTACGCTTGATTTATGAAATCAATTGGATTTCGAGTCCCTTCTTCATCCAGTTGGAAGATATATCACTAAAGCTCAATCTGAACTTTCTTTGATCTAGTTTGCAAAGAGATGAAAAGTATGAGAATTAGAGATGTATGAATGTTAGGAAGGACTCATCATCCATCTATGTCCAAGGGACAATGGTGAACAACCGGGCTTCCTAACATCACAATTAAAATAATAGAAAGGGAATACTCAAAGCCATCGCAGATATATTATAATTTCAGTCGCAACAAACCATTAAAACTAAAAACATCCCTACTAATCAAACTAGAATTATCATCAGTTCATAACATGAATCAAGGCAATAGAGTTATTCCCATCACGTCACAAGCTTCGTCTCTTAGCCCTGACTAAGAGGTTTAGCCCAACATGATAGGACTAGATCTCTCAAATATCATTAAAAAAAAAAAAAAAAAAAAAAAACCATAACTAAAAAAATCTAAAAATACTCTCCTTCTTGTGAACGTCCCAGGAATGGCCTCCACGGCTCCCCCGCTGCCCCCTCGTCTTCTTTCCTGCCAGGGCAGTTGAAGGCTGTCGGTTTGGAGAACCAACCGAGTTGGAGTCGAACATGGAGTGCGTAAACTCTTTACGCAGCAACAGCTGACGTTCCTTGCGTTGCGACAGGTTTTTTGAGTAAAAATAGAAATCTGACGCAAGTTCCACTCCATTCAGACTTCTTGAGCTTGTTCGGCCCACTTTGGATGATTTTTGACAGTCCAGATGGGTGAACTGATGAAAGATGGTGGACCACAACGTTCCAGGACGTCCGGTTCTTCCGGGCCGCGAAACAGAACTTCCGCAGAGGTCTGTAACTGTTGATGTTGGGTCCTTTTCGATACCGGTAGAGAAATCCATTCCGTCCATTAAAATTCTTAAAAACCCTTCCGAGGTGGAGTGTTTTGGCTTGTATTAGGGGTGGTCCACCGCACTTTTCATTTCACCGTCAATCTTCCGTTCGGCTGAGATCTTTGCACGGTTGCTTACGTGGAAATATACAGACACCTAACCAAAGGTCTTGGCCACCTCCTGGGACAAGTGAACGGTTCGGATCATCGAACCGGGCAATGAGTGGGGCCCACTAGTAAAATCAGCGTCCGCATGGTGCGGACGCTGTTCTTACGCAGAAGCTGGGTCGGGTCAGCGCCCGCTGACCGGCCTAAGCGGTACGGTGCTCCTTGAGTGGACCTGTGCACTGTGCACAGGCACGGCCAGTGGGGCCACTTGAGATATGTATGAGAGATCCATTCCATTCATCTGTTTTTCCATCCCCTTTAAGGGTTGAAACCAAACTTGAAGCATTTCCCAATACCAGGCGGGCCCCAAATCAAGATTTTATGACTGATCTGTCATTTTACCCACTTTCACAGGGATTCAGGAGCTGAAATTCGATGTGTACGGTTAATTTATGGTCTTCAGGTTATGTATGAAGTTTCGAGCTGAACGGATGGTGGAAACCCTGTGATCTTGCATTCTGGACAATTTTCGGGCCCGTTTAACACGAGTGGCGTAATTTTCTCGGATCTCTAGCATGTAAATTCTTCGATCTCGGTCCCCTTGAGTCCGTCCCTTACCTTGGTGAATTTTGAGCGTTAAATCCATGCTTTTAGTACCCTTTTCTAGTCCTGACTCTTAAATACACCTTGTATCAAAAACACGATTAAAGCAGGTTGTTAAACGGTATCATACTCGTAAATCTAGGCAATAACTGGGGTCTGGTGTGCAATATTTGACCCTCAACACAATGATCGGCTAAATCCATGTTTTAGGTGGGCCACCTACAAATGATCAAAACCGTCTAGATCATAGAACCCTTGGATCCGATCAAGGGTCTGAATAGGAAGTTTCTGATTCCTTTCTCTTTTGGTATCCAAGAGTAGAAGAGGATCTTGACCACCCATTCTAATCTCATTGCACGTTAAACATTGAGAGAGAGTGTGTTAGGGAGAGAGAGAGAGAGAGAGAGAGAGAGAGAGAGAGAGAGAGAGCTCTTCTGATCGCTACCTTTTGTTCTCGTGATTGCGTGCGACAACGTCTGAAATTGGTTTGAGCTCTGACCCCACCGGGAAAATCACATCAGAGCTTCGATTTTATCATTCCACAAGCTTCATGGGATCCATTCTCACCATCCAGCAACTTCGGTATGGAGAAATCTCCCTTGGATTTCAATATACCATGACTGGTGCTTTTCTTCCTTGTTAGAAATCAGTCACCACTCGATCTGTTGTAATCTCTGATTCAAGATATGTTTCATCCATCATGTAGGCCATGTATGCTACATTTAAGATAAGCCCAAGTCAGGTTTGATCGGGTTAGCCTGGTTTGACTTACTCCAACGGTGTGGTGCAAAGCGAGTGAGCGAGTGCCTATGCTGTGTACACGCACAACATCAAGGTAGGGTCCACAGTACCCATCACCACATCCTTATTGACCAAATGGTCTTAATGCACTTGCTAGAGCTTCGGTCCAACTGTGAGGGCATATCCATAGTTCAAGTGGACCACACTGCTAAGGGTTGGGTTTTAATTGTTGATTTCTGTCAATCTGACACTCGGATGACTCCCTAGTTTGATTTTAACAATCCTAAGGGTCCCCAGTCAAGTTTAGATGAACATAAATAGTGGACCTATTGATAATATGGTTTAATCATGGTAATCCGGTGTTAGATAATATAATACCAGTTGTGGATATGATGAATGGTGGATCTAATTGTCCAGGACCCGATTTTGGTGATGAACAATTTAATCTATTTATTACAAGGTTCTATGAAATTTCGTTGGAATCAGGATTCTAAAAATGTGGGCTCTACGTACACATTTCAAGTTTCTCAAGTGTAGATAGAGTGTGTGTACAAGCATTTGTATAGTTATAATAAAAGAGAATATAGTGACAGCCCAGGATGCTCAATACCCAAGTATTAAAAAATTAGGGTGTTACAATCTACCCTCGTAAAGAAAATTCCTTCCTCGAAATGACTTGAGTTGCGTTGTCGAATAATTGAGAATACTTCTCCTTCATTTTCGCTTCCCATTCCCAGGTTGCTTCCTCTTGTCCATGACTTGACCAGAGAACTCTGACTAGTGGAATTGTTTTCATGCATAGAATTTGTTTCTTGTGGTCCAAAATATAAACGAGTTCTTCCACATAAGAAGCATCATTCGTTAACTCAATCTTCTCCCAATTAATAATATAAGAGTCGTTTGGTTTGTACTTCTTTAACATAGAGACATGAAAAGACGTCGTGAATATTTGCCAATGTGGTTGGTAATAGTAGGCGATATGCCACTGCTCCTACTCGATCTAAGATATTGAAGGGACCAATAAAATGGGGTGCTAGCTTCCATTTTCACCCAAATCTCATCATACTCTTCATAGGTGACACCTTTAGAAACACATGATCACCCATTACAAATTCTAAGTCGCATCGCCGATTGTCTGCATAACTCTTCTGCCTACTCCGAGCAACACATAGGCGTTTTCGGACCACCTCGATTACTTTGATCGTAATCTAGACAAGTTCAGGTCCTAACAAGCTTCTCTTTCCAACTTATTCCCAACACTGTGGAGCTCAACAGAGATATCCATAAAGAGCCTCGTATGAAGCCATGCCAATTCGTCCTGTAACCTTTTCCAGAATGTTGAGGTAAATCGATAATCTTGGTCTGACACTAACTTGTGAGGTAACCCATAAGACCGAACAACTTCCTTAACGTATAGCTTTGCCAAATCATCAAGTGAATTAGTTGTTCGAATAGTAAGGAATCGTGCTGATTTCGTTAGTCTATCAATAATAACCCAAATTGAGTCATGCTTCTTTTGGGTTTTGGGAAGTCTGGATATGAAATTCATGAAAATACTATCCCGCTTCCATTCTGCAAATGGTAAGGGTTGAAGAAGACCTGGAGGCTTACAATGCTCAACTTTTATCTTCTGACATACTATGCAGTTTTCCACAAATTCCGTTATGTCCTACTTCATATTTTTCCACCAGTCTTGCCTTTTTACGTCCCAATACATTTTAGTGCTGCTTGGGTGTATAATTAGTTTGGAGTGGTGGCATTCTAACATCACATCCTTTTTCCAGTCTGCATTATCCGGCACACACACACATGACCCTGATACCCGAGTCCACCGTCAGTACCAATTCTCCAACCTGGTACTTTTTGTCCTTGCATCTTCCTTTCATACTCTCAAGCCACTCATATTGATCCTGTGCAGTAATAATCTGGCGGACCAGTGTCGACTCTACAGTTAGAAGGGATATGTAAGCAACCGGTCCGTCAATCATAAGCTGGATGTGAAATCTAGAAGGGCTATGTAAGCATCTAGTTTGTCAAGGAGGGCCACTAGCTCATGTTTCTTCTTTTAGCTTAGAGCGCCGGCTACCAAATTTACCTTACTCATATGATAAGATATTCCAAAATTAAAGTCCTTAGAGTGGCTTCATCCATTGATGATGTTGCATATTCAAATCCTTTTATGTGAATATATACTTTAGGCTTTTATGGTCACATAACAATTTAAACTATTTCCCATATAAATAATGTCTCCAGATTTTTAGGGTAAAAACTACTACGGCTAATTGTAGGTCGTGCATCAGATAACTCTCCTCATGCTTCTTTAGTTGCCTCGAAGCATAAGCGGCCACCTTTTTATTTTGTATTAACACATATCCTAACCTTATCTTTGACGCATCACCATGCATATACTACAAACCTTTTCTCCTTCCTCTGAAAGAGTAAGTATCGGGGCCGATGTCATCCTCATCTTAAGCTCTTGAAAAGTTGCTTCCGCATTTTCGTCCCATACAAATCGAGCATTTTTCATTGTCAACGGGGTTAAAGATTGTGCGATTTTGGAAAATTCTTTTATAAAAACGTCTATAATAACCTGCCATGCCTAAGAAACTTCGAACCTATGTGACTGTTGTGGGCTGCTCCCACTTGAAAATTGCTTCCACCTTAAGGGGCTCAACCGCTATGACTTCTGTTTCACAATATGCCCCAAAAAAATTAACTTCTTTCTACCAAAAATCACATCTGAACAATTTAACATATAACTAATTTTCCTTAAGGGTATCCAAAACCATGCACATATGTTTTTCATGTTCTTTCTGACTTTTGGAATAGATCAGATTATCATCAATAAAAACAATAACAAACCGCTTCAAATATGGCATAAATACACACTTCATCATATCCATAAATACTGCTAGAGTATTGGTGAGACCAAATGACATGATCAGGAATTCACAGTGCACGTACCTTGTTATGAACGTTGTCTTGGGGATATCCTTATCCCTAATTCTCAATTGATGATACCTATATCACAAATCGATCTTAGAGAAGTACTTCCAACCCTTAAGTTGATCGAATAGGTCATTGATATGAGGTAGAGGATACTTATTATTTATTGTCACCTCATTTAGTCTCCTATTAGTATATAACTGACTCGATCCATCTTTCATTTTTCCTAGCCTACCCCGACCATTGATGGCCTTACCTCTGTATAATTGGAGACAGGGAGATAATAGTATTAGCTTTATCTAGAGAGATGATGGCTGCATTTCATACGAGGTTAAACATAATTATATATTTTAAGATGAGTCGGGATCCTCTGTTATCGGGTCAACAGGATTTTCCTGTTACCCCAGTGGTTTGGCGTCAGAAGCTTTATTTTTTTATTTTTTTTTATTTTTTCAGTGAGTGTTGACGTGGACCAATGAATTTTAGGGTATTAGGAATTCTCTGTTGACCTGGTAACAGAGGATCCGGACTCTTTTAAGATTGTAGTGCTTCACGTACGTACTCCACGCCAACTCATTCTTAGACACCGCTCAAGCATGGCTCATAAATTCGCTTAAATTGTAGGCTCTGTTTCTTTTAATTGGTGATCAAATGCATTAAATTTTAGTGTCGTTTGTGGGCAGGGCTGTCCCAAGGGCTTTTGGTCTAGGGGATGCCTTTTAAACCCACGGGACGGGCTTTGGCTAAAATATAAAAGAATGAGCTGTTGGTTGCAGGTCTGCATGCGTGGAGGAACTGGATTCCGAACTGTGTTGGGTGCAGATTAGAAGATGTTGTGTTGCGTCTGTTTGGAGGATTCGCATTCTGTGCTGGGATGGATGCAAAATAGAAGATATCATGTGCAGTGACTGTTTGGAGGAATTGTTGGTTGCAGTCCCCTTTTTTCAGGTGTACTCAGGGCGCAAATTGAAGATGTCAATGTTCGATTCAAGATTGCAACTTGGCCGATTGCTAGCACCCCTGCGGAAGTAATCTTGGCCACTGGTGAAATGTTGCAGTTTTGTGCTGAGTTGGCCTGGTTTTGTGCTAAGCGCTGCTGCTTTGCCAAGCATCGCAATTATACTTGCTGCCCCTGTTTGGGGTTGTTGTGTTAAGTTATGTGATTATTGTGGTTGCTCTTTGGATTGTTTCTCAGGTTGTGCTTAGTTGTATAGCCCTGTTTTTGGATTCGAGTATATGATAGGTGTGGTCCGGATTCTTTTTGTCAGGCCCGGCTAAATGGTTGTACAACTTCTTTCATTTCAATAAATTTCAAGTGGTATGCTCCCACATTTCTTCAAGGAAAAAAAGAAAGAAGAAGAAGAAGAAGAAAAAGAAGAAGAGATGTAAATTAATAATTTTGAGCCGAGTTGAGTTTCAGGATACTCCAGATAGGCCAGTGCCCATATATGTCTAATATATTATTGGGTTGTAGGGTTGTGCTAACATTCTCCCCAAACCTTTTAAATGACACATGGGTGACCAATGGCTGATCCAAATTGTTCATTCATTCATAGCATTAGGAAAAAAGTGATGGTGCAAAAGTCATGCCAATTGCAATCACTAGCATGAAAATTGACAGTCAGGATTTACCGAAGAAAGATAAAGGGTCCATTCATCATCTTGAAGCATCTAAGTAGAAGTTCCATTCATCATCTTGGAGCATCTAAGTAGATGGATCCCAATTTGTATTTTTTCTGATTATAAATTAATACTTTGATGGATGATTCTAACCATGTGATTTGTGGCTCATCGACAATGGACGATTTTTAACAAATTGTCCCCAATCAAAAGATTAGGATCATCTTATTGGTGTGATTCTTACACCATGGCTTGCTCCCAGTTGTACCAATGAATGAATGATTGGGATGGATGATAGGCCACTCTGAGTGTCAATTAAAATTCTAGGAATGTTGATAACGTCCATATAAAAGCGGGGAGGATAGCAAAACTCTACATGATCATTATATATATATATATATATATATATATATATATATATATATAGAGAGAGAGAGAGAGAGAGAGAGAGAGAGAGAGAGAGAGAGAGAGAGAGAGAGAGAGAGAGAGAGAGAGAGAGAGAGAGAGAGAGAGAGAGAGAGAGAGAGAGAGAGAGAGAGAGAGAGAGAGAGCTTAAATGTGAGCCCTTGTCAATCGTTTGATGTAAATGAACATGAAATTAAGTTAAAGCTTGAACCTCTTAAATTGAGTATTTGGCCTCTTGGAACATGCACATAATATACATGGGTGATATGAGGTTCATAACGTGTAATTTTGCATTTAACTTGGGCTGAAATAACTTAGAATTTTTGTTTTATTTTTTACATTTGTCACGTGCAAGTGGTCATGGCCCTGTCCCGGCATGTCATGGGCACACTATCCATCTAATGAGCTAAGTATGGGTAATGCTTTGGACGTTCTCGGACCGCACTTGGACCAGCTTAGAGGATTTTTAGGTAGTATTTGGGCAGCATGAAGTCTGACCAGCTTGATCCGTTTAGAACCTTAATTAATTTCAGTAAATTTTTAAAAATATAAAATAAGAAAAAAAGAAAAGAAAAAAGGAATTATAGAAAAACAAGAAGACACAATATATTCATTATTTGTTTATCCAAGTTTGTATCAAATTCCTGGAACTTGAATTCATTTAATCACTTAGAGAGAGAGAGAGAGAGAGAGAGAGAGAGAGATGAATTCACAAGAAACAAATTCACGTAAAACTAATTCATGATAACCAATAATTCTTCAACAAAAAATTCTAATGGAAAGCAGAATTTTCATAAATGTATATAAAAACTTTCTAATCTAAACAAACGCATTAACATCTCTGTAAATTTTTTTTTTTTTTTTAAAAAAAAAAAAAAAAAAAAAAACATTGGTACTGCTCCCACGTTGCTGTTGCAAATGAAAAGAAAAGATTACCATTTTTCACCACAGGTTGCATTTATATATATGCCAAAGGAACAATGCAATACCAGCCATCCAATGTCAGATGGTGCACAATCAGTGATGCACTTCAAACCACCTGTTGACCTAAAACGCCATGACCTGAATTCTTAAAAATTGTACGCACCAGATCTATGTACGCCATACTGTGTTTTAATTGTGTCATCTGCTCCTTTTTTATCAAGTGGACATCGTCGGTGGACTGTATATCAAAATCACCAGCTCCAAAGCTAAATGAGGTCACATTATGAGCCCTAGGAAGGTTTCAGTGGTGGGCTTTCCCATCTCCTCTGTTTCACTTGTTGTGGCCCCATCTAGTAATGCAGGGATGGACGTGATGAGGTCGATCACTGTCTTCCTCAAAGGGATAACTACTCCGAATTCACGGAGCTTCTCCGTACTCCTCACAAAGATATATCGAATCCACAAGTGAAAATAAGAAAATAGAAATAAATTCTAGAAAATTTAAAATTTCATTAGTGGATAATAAAAACAAATTTACAATCCTTTAAATAGTGATACCAAACATTGGTTACTCTTTATAGTAAGTGTCCTATTTGGCTTAACCACGATTTTCTAAGCACTTTTTATGTTGGACACAACAACTAAAGCTCAAAGCATGAAGATTTATAATTACACTAAAACTTACTATAAATAGTAAAAATGGAAATAAAATGTATTTTCAATTGTTAATCTGATGGAATCTCGCAAATTCGGCATGGGTAACCCAACAACGCTAGGTTGGTTGGCTAAAGTAGCTTCTTTTACCCCAAAATCATATAAAGTACGCCGAGTAACTCATTCCGGTTTGCGAGATACACCTGTTATAAGGTTCGAATAGTCCGGATTACCTCCGCCTCCGATCGGGCCTTCTCTGGTCCATCCTGGACATGAAAGTGTCCGTGACCCGCTCTACATCACCTAGGTTTTGCATATGCCTCCTTTTCAGGCTCAGTGGGCCCACACCACAGGGCTTCATGTTGGAAGGAGCTTGCATTCCCCATAACAGGACCAGAATCTTCAGCAACACCTATTTTACCCAACATATAAAACACCCAACTCTTTGGGTCCCACCTTAGAAATTATAGACACGCTTATACATACTTAAATGTCCTTACATGAACACATGCAATTTGTACATTAGCATAATGCTCAATGTGGGTCCTTATCCTTGCCTCAGTGGTAGACTCCCAAGAGTTTCAACACGCGGTGTGGGGTTAGGGGTGAAATCCCACAATGGCCTGAGTGCAGGGGTGGGTGGGTGGGTGGGTGTGTGTGTGGGAAAAAAAAAATAATTCAATGTACAAAGAATTGTATTGAATTCAAGCACCACTACCGGGGTCTTTACTCATGCCTTGTTGGTAGACTTAAAAGAGTTTCAACATGAGGTCATGGATTCGAGTACCTATTATGGTGAAATCCCCATTGTGGTGTGAATGCGTGGTAGCATGGGTTGTGAGTGCATGTGTAATAAAATAATAATAATAATAATAATAAATAAACGCCATTTAAAAAAGTTTCTTTAGATTTATGAAGAAGTGTCAAATTCTACCAATGAGGAAGTATTCTTGAATTGCATATGCATTCCTTTCAACTCTAATGTGAGTCCAAGGGAAATTGTAACCTCATTGATAAGTATAGTTCAATTAAAAAATGCATACGAATGAAGCCTAAATTAATATAAATATTAAACATTAATTGACATTTAAAAATTATAGATGGATAGACAAATGGACTAAAAAGCACACACTAAAGGTTAAAGAAAAACACTCATTTAACGTGGAAAGAAAAAGGCTTCTTCAAACTGAGTTTAGACCATGTTTAACATAGAATACACAAAGTGGCTTTTTATTTTATTTTATATATACTACACAAAGTGGCTTTATTTATTGTTTCCATAGAGAAAGTAGCTGACTGGGAATACGTGGAATACCCCTCGCCATCCGTCAATTCTTGTCTTGCAGCATTGTCTTCAGCCTAGCCACGTTTGTTGCCCATACCACGAAGATCTTATCCATCATTTTATCAGAAAGTCGATAATAAGCAATCCTCCATGACTTCTTGAAGATTAAAACGCCACATACCCCCCAAAATCCGACCACAAACCCTGGTGCCATGCTAGTGAAAAACCATACCCACTCGGACCATTCTTCCTTCCTCTCTTCAGCTCCATTGCCCATGGGCACAAGAGTTTGAGACGTTTTATCTTTTGGGCACTCTTTTGGAAGGGGAAGCCCACAAAGATCAAGGTTGCCAATATAAATGGAAGGATCAGTAAAAGTCTGGAGCTGGCTGCCTGACGGAATGGGCCCGGACAGGTGATTATGCGACAGATCAAGGCTGCTTAAGAAATTTAATGCTGACAAGCTCTTGGGAATAGCTCCAGAGAGTTGATTCCATGACAGATCAAGGGACTGCAACTGTCGTAAGCCATCAATATTCTTTGGAATGTTTCCTGTCAAATGATTTCCAGACAAGTTCAAACCTTGCATACCCGTTAGACTTGCTAATTCTTCAGGGATCTTGCCGGATAAATGATTGCTTGAGAGGTCTATCATTGATACAAGGGAAAGCGTGGTAGTATAATCAAGTTCCCTTCCTTTCATAACCACCGTTATATTCTCCTCATAATAAAATCCCCCTTTATCTCCATCAGCATACACAAATCCCAAAACATTTCCACCTTGATGGTTCATCATAGCCATGGCATTAAAATTGCTAAAGCACCTTGGTATGGTTCCTGATAGGTTGTTATGTGCGAGGTCCAAGATCTGAAGAGAAGTGAGACCACAGAGTCGTGGAGGAATAGTTCCAAAAAAGATATTCGACTGAAGTTTGAGAATCTGGAGATCTAATAGGCTTTTCCCTATCCATGTTGGTAAGTTTCCAGAGAAATTGTTTTCACTAAGATCGAGAGTTTTCAACGAGATGCAATTTCTCAATGATGTAGGGAGCTCACCTGAAAAGTTATTGCTCCGCAAACGCAGCCATATGAGTGTAGGTATAGAACCCAAAGATTCAGGAATACGTCCATTCATATTATTATTCGCCAAATCCATTGTAAACAAGTGAGTCAAATTTCCCAAACACCAAGGAAGTTCTCCGGTTAATTGATTGTATGACAGATCAAGGCTCCACAAACCCACCATTTGACAAAAAGACAGGGGAATGATACCATTTAAATAGTTATTAGAAAGTGATAAGAAATAAAGAGATGTTTCACCAAAGGTTTTGGGGATGGGTCCGAAAAGTAAATTGTTGGAGAGATTCAAAATGTCTGCATTAAGAAACGAGTGTGGTAATGAACCCCTAAAGCGGTTGAAACTTAAATCAATAGTCGCCCTAGGAGCAAACTGCAATGAATTTGGAATCTCGTCATTGATTTGGTTGTGAGAAAGATTCAAGTAGGAGATTTGAGAAGACAGATTCAAAAACCAGTATGGTATGGAATCTGAAATTTGCGCATTGGACAAGTCGAGTTTGAAAAAGTTTCTTTGCTCACGGAGCCATGCAGGAAATTTGGGCCCCATTCGACAGGACCTCATTTTGATATATTTGAGGTGAAAAGGAGGAATCCAATTGGAGCTAACTTTAAGAACTAAGGAATTTGAGGCGATATCTAATAATTCCAATTTGGTTAGATTCGCAAAGTGTGCTTCTGACACATTACCCTCCAATGAATTATAAGATATCCCCAGATTAATTAGTTCTGGAAGCTGTCCAAGACTCTCAGGCAAAGACCCATTCAAGTTGTTGTAACTGAGATACAAATCTTTCAAGGATGAAAGTTTTCCAAGAGATTCAGGAATAGGGCCATAAAGTGAATTTTTGCTGAGATCAAGGGTCTCCAAACTTTTCTGAATGCATCCAGATAAACATTCTACAAATCCAGTTATCTCTCCCCTGATAAAGTTGTTTGAGAAATCCACGGTACGCAAGTTGCAGAGCTTGCCAAGATTACTTGGAATTGGATCTTGAAAAGAATTCTCTTGGAGATCGAGATGTTCTAGGCTGCTGAGATTGAACAACCAATCTGGAATTCTTGGGCCAAGTTCATTATAAGAAAGATCAAGGACTGAAAGGGATGTGAAATTAACAGATGGAAGAGAAGTAGTAATGTTAGGAAGTTCACAGTTGGCGAGGTGTAGCTTGGAAAGAGAAGGAAGCATATTAATATCCTGTAACCAATCATGTGACTGATGGAGGTCTACCGATCCCATATCAATGTGTTGCAGAGAAGAAAGTCCAGAAAGCCAGTGAAGGTTATCAACTTCCAGTTCACGCAACTGAAGATCGAGATAAACCAGGCTAGAGAGATTACCGAGATGATGGGGAATCATTCCAGCAAAACCAGAATAAGAGAGGTTAAGATATCTCAGTTTCTTGAATGAACCGATGAATTTTGGGATGGGTTTGGATCCAAAATCATTCCAGCTGAGGTCCAAGTAATTCAAATGATTCAACTCAAGCAAAGAAGGATTTATCTTACCAGACAAGGACGAGTTAAAATGTGAGAGGTTTCGAAGATCGAGCTTGTTGACGTGCCCCGTTTTCTTGTTGCAGCCTACTCCACTCCATCTACAGCAATTACGGCCCACCCAAGAAGAGAGCTGATTCATTGGATCTACAAGACCTTGTTTGAACTTTAGGAGGGCTTGCCTCTCCCTTTCAAAGCAAACCACCTTCACTTCTCCGTCCAAAGAAGTGGATTGAATGGTTTCAGCTGTTAGAAACATAAGCAGTGAAAGAAAGGCGACTCTCACTGAACCATCCATTATCACACAACACCATACAAGATTTTCCCAAGTATGCTAGGGAGCTTTACATAAGCTCTATATGTAAGGAAGACGAGCAAGGAAACGTCCAAGGAATAGACGAGAGAGAGAGAGAGAGAGAGAGAGAGAGAGTGTCTGGGTTACCTAGCTGGCAAGTCTTTTCTACAAGATAGATGATTTTTTTTTTTTTTTTTTTTTTTTTTTTTTTTTTTTTTTTTTTTTGTTTTTTACTCCGGCATAGTACAATGATTTATACTCGAGCATTTAGAGACTATTCGGGCACTTAAGGCCGGTTAATTTTGACGTAATTTCTGTATTTTGACTGAATCGGGCACTTATTACTTACAATGTTAAATACAAATAGCTAACATCTTTACTCTTTTATAACTATTGGCTTAAAAAATGAGACTATGTTGGCCCCATGTGTTGTATCTATGCCTTCCGTTTATCTTTTGGATCATTTTAAAGCTTAAACGTGAAAATGGGACAAATCTAAAGATCAAGTGGACCACATCTTGGAAAACAACAGGAATAACGATACGGCCATTGAAACCAGTGATTTAGAGCTTTGGCTTTGCTCAGTTTTAAGCCCATGCCCATGCATGCACTGAAATATCCGAACAAAAATGAATGGACAGGGTAGATCTAATGTATTTATCATTGTGCTCTCCCGCAGAGTTTTCATAACAAAGTACTGTGGAGATAAAATGAATGGGTAGGTAGATATAAGTACATATAATGCATATATCATCACCCAGCCTACATAGTTTTTATAAGGAATGATGTAGAGTGGGTCACAGACACTTTCATGTCCGAGATTGACTTTGAAAAGGCCTGATTGGAGGCATAAACGATCAGATACATCATAATTATAAAACAGGCATATCTCACAAATCGGACTGAATTATTTGACATATCATATATGATTTTGAGGCATATCTCCTAAAAAATTTTAGGCCGACAATATGATGGGACAGTTTGCAAGGGTGGTAGTAGGGAAGGCAGTGCGAGGCCGATTTGCACGGCTCAGGGTCTACCTAGCAAAGGGGCCTTTTGGGTGACTATTCTTGCGCTAGCATAGTAGGTTGTAACGCCCCGAAAAATCGGGGGTCGTGCATAAGCTCGACTCCCGAGTTCCCGAGTGTCACTTATCATGCATTTATGATTTTTATGATTAATCAAATTTAACTGCACAATTTGGAATTACCTGAGGCACGAAGCACAATCACACCAGTCTACTGAAATGAAGGATATCTCACATATATACAGGTCTAAAAATAATAAAGGGTCGCCCAAGGCGTTGCCCAACAGAACAACAAAAGAAGGCTATGTCCAAAAAGAATAAAGCTGAGCCCGCGGCTCAGCAAATCCAAATCCAGCCCGATCAAGCCGATGGAGAGCCGCCCATCAGCTGCAAGTAGGAGAGCCCGTCCTCCTCGTCCAAGCTCGCCTCACTAGGTTCCTCATGTCCTGAGTCACCTGCATCTATGAATGAGTCTGGTTGGTGTTTTAAAACACTGTCCCAGAGTGGGAGTGAGTGATCAACTCAGTGTGAACTATTGGTCTCAAGTTACAACAGGCATCAATTGTAATATGAACTTAATGAAAAACAGACAATCATCAACACCTAATAATTCTTATTTAAAATGCATGCATGCGGGATGATATGATGCATGCCCTCGCCACAACACTCCCTCAAGCGACTCCATCTAACGATCGCATATGACAACACTCCCTTAGAGCGACCTCGACTTCCGAGTCGCCACCCTAACTAATGCGTGCAATGCGATCGTGTTAGCCGAGTTATTAGTTAAATCCATTCATCCAGCAGGTTGGGGATTCTGATTCACCATACGTATCAATGCCCTAAGCTGATTGCGAGGCCAGGACCCCATCAACGCGTGAGGCCGAGACCTCGCGGTCCGTGATCCCGTCGGGTTCCTCATCCCCGACACCAAGCACATGAGGAGTGCCAAAAGGAAGGGATCGCTCGCGGTCACTACAGGGAGGCGCGGTACCCCAGCGTAGGCTGACAGCTCTGACATAGTGTCCCATTCCACCATGCCCAGCTCACGAGGCTGTGGACCAGTTTCAAGTGGATTTTTGATGGGCTATAATGGTTGTAGGGTGGTTTAGGATCCATACATATGTAAGCACACAGGGTTAACAAACAGGGTTAGTCAGATAGTAGGCTAGACCGCACGAGTCAAGCGAGCGTGAGACGAGTGACCTCGGGCACAAGAGACCCATGTAGTCGAACTACAGCCACCCGAACACACCCGCCCAAATTCATGAGTTTAGCCTCAAGACGGTCCTACCGACGGGGCCGCCTTCGTTCTCCTTGTATTTCTAACCAATCAAAGAGTTTGGATGGTGATTCATAACATGTCAACTAACAAGGTTATCATTTAGCATATGCAATATTACACATTCATATTTTTCAACATAGAACTCATAATTCCTACCAAGCAAAGCTACAATGTGTAAAATCCAAGTGCATGTGTGTGGGTTGATGAAGAAGTTAAGCACTTCCTATATCTCATAGAGCCAAATTGCACAAGGATTAGTAAGACATACATGCTAGGGCAACATCATATGAAGAAAACCAAACAAGACATAAACATGAGATCATCAATTCATATCAAATCATATGAGAGATAAGAACAACATCATATGAGGAAATCAATATGACATACAATTCCATACAATTTCAACAACCCAACAATTCCTAAAAAAATTTCTAGACTCTCCAAAGGCATCATTCAAACATACAAAATCATTAAACTCGTACTACAATTAGTGCTAGGCCACCTAAGAACAATAGTCCGCACCTTCGGATTTGTTGAAGACTTGAGAATGACCTAGGAGATGTGGATCTTGGTGTAGAACGGCCGGAATCCTAGGAGCAACCATCACATGTTAGATTCTCATGCAAATCCCCTTCATTACCAGGGTTTCAAGGAAATTCGGTGATGGATCTTACCTAGATGCCCAACGGAACGAAAGAGCAGCCGTAGATGAGGGATCCTTCTTGGAGAAGGTGTAAGAGGTTGTGGGTTTGATCGTCTTGGGCCCCACCTTAATTGAGAGTCCACCTTGCTCACCACCACTCACACTACTCCCATGCTCTCTCATCTTTCTCCCCCTTTCTCTTCTCTCTCTCCTCCTTTTCTCTTAGGGCAAAATCGTATGGGGAGAGGGGTGCCCAAATGAAACCCTTTATATAGTGCTAGTTTTGGTATAATTGGCCCCAAGTGTTGGGTCTTTACTATACTAACCCTATGGGAGGATTTTTCTAGCCTATGGGGTGTACTAGTCGATATACACCGTATGATAGTTAGTCCTAATGATGATCTACGTATGGACAGAATCGGCCCGCCATTCCGACGCGCCGATCGACAGATATGATTAGAAGTCTGTTCAACGGTCACCGATGGTCGATCGGGGCCACGACTATACGGATGTGAGCGGGAAAATATCCTTAATCCACGGGTAAAGTTTGGTCATAAACCGACGGTCTGAAATCCTCAACTTGGCATAAGAGTGGACGACTTAAATCACTTAAGTTCCCACAATTTTCCAAACTAGCCTTCTAGGGCTCCCTATTGAAGTTGGGACGGTCTTAATGGCCCCTAAGCCACCAAATTCGGTGGGTAGGTGTCTTATGGCCTAATTAGGGCCCATGTAAAATTTGGGGACAAACGGATGAACGGATATAGGGTCTGAGTAAGCGATTCCGATATTTAAATGGCCCTGAGAGGCCCATTCAGATGATTGAAGCGGTTCTGACAGCCCTCTGGCCATGAAACTTATAGGATAAGGTCTCCATGGCCCGAAGAGGGGCCACGCAAAATTTGGGGACGATCGGATATGGGGTTTGGTCGTACGGGTCCGATCCGCGATCAACGGTCATCGTGCCACGATCGGGGCCCAGATTTGGTGGACAAGCGTAGAAAAATACATTAAACCTTCACCATAAATTTGGAAGAAATCTGACGGCTGAAAGGCCCGGAGTCTCAGTTTTATTTGTAAGTGCCAGATTCCAATCTGGCATTGGTGGGGCGCATTGGGTAAGCGCCAGATGGTACTTTTGGATATCCACTGGGTCCGCAGTCCACGATGGATCACAAACCTAGTGAGATCTATGATTTTCTAAATTTTTAAATTTTTCTGACCTTCATCGGTCGCTGGGAGGCCCACACGGGCCGTCTTTAAGTGTAAAAAGCCATCTGGCTTGGCGGCCCGCACTAGGCCCTATCACGGCCTGTCTGATCTATTAAATTGGGTTAATCTTTGATTAATTAACTCATGTATGAGCTAACGTTGAGTACTAATGGTCAGTATGTGATAATATAAGTTAATTAAAAAAAAAATTCAAGGATTTTTGGAAATCCAAAATAATGAAAATCCGGGATGTTACATAGGTCCTTTCCCCCCCCCCCCCCCCCCCCCCCCCAAGGCCTTCAACAGGTCTAGTTTGGGCTTGCTTTAGTTTGTTTGAGTTAGCCCAAACCCTATTTTTCTCTTTCTGGTTTTTAAGCTATATGAAATGTGAGGCTTGTAGTTAATTTTGTGGAGCACACCCAAAACACAAGACTGTAAATTTCTCTTCGTTAATATATCTTAGGTGGGATATTCCCCCCTCCCCCCTCGAAAAAAAAAAAAAAAAAAAAAAAACCACTTTAGCCACCCAATCCGGCTATGCATATAAAAGTTTGATTCTGTTATGTTAAGTCAGAAATTTACTAGGAATGAATACGATCACTATGTCTATTATAAGACATTGAATGATAGTAAGTTCATCATCCTAGTATTGAATGTTGATGACATGTTGATTGCCAATCATAACATGTCTGAAATTGATATGCTAAGGACTCAATTATCAGGAACATTCAAGATAAAAAATTTGGGGGCTATAAAAAGGATTCTTAATAGAGATATGAAGAGGAACAGGCTTTGGTTATCTTAGGCAGAATCTCTTGAGAAATCACTATCAATTTGTTTAAAAGTTTTCTTTATCACTTGCGTACTAAACACATTGATGCTCATCACCACTTATTTGACAAGTGCTTGAGGAATGAGGTGTAACTCTGGAGAAGATTCACACAAGCGTGAATCCGGCAGACATGCTCACTAAGGTGGTTCTAACATAGAAGTTCAAGTTCTGTGCAATTTCTCTCGGCATGACTAAGGCATAAAGGAAGACGGAAGATGCACGAGAAACAATAGTGGACTTATGATGCAAGACATAATTGGAGAAAGACGAAAATGAGCTTTGAAGGATGACAATTAAAGACATGGTAGAGATTGTTGATAGATGTCTTAAATCTGTAAATTCAACAGTCTGATGACAGGTTTGATGCCATCGAAGTCGGCTCATTGCCATCGAAATTTTTTGGAATAAATCGAATTGGCTGCTGGACACTTTATGTGTCATTTTTTAATGTCATCGAAGGTCGTTCAATGCCATCGAAGGTTGTTTAATGCCATCAGAAGCTTGGTCAATGTCATCAGTAAAATCTGAATTTTCATGTTTAGTCGCTGAAACGTTTTGGTATTAGTTCGATACCATCGAAGTGGGTTCGACGTCGATGCCATCGAAGTCCCATCGAAGGTGTCATCGAACATATGCCTAGATTTACACAGAATTGCATATTTACCGGATTTGTTTCTGATTTTGATTAGGATTCTCCTAGATGCTATATATAGGAGTATAATCGGGATTAGGAGGTATCTAGAGCTTTCTGATTCGTTCCTAGGGTTTTAAGGGCCTTATAAGGGATATTCGAGGCTTGTTCGAATCAGACATTTTCTCTATCTCTCGTAATTTCTACTTTCATAGTGATTACTGTCACTTTGTCCCATGGTTTTTCCTGCAAGAGTTTTTCCACGTTAAATTAGGTGTGTTTGTGTGTTGTGCTTACTTGATGCGATTGGATTACTTCGCTTGATTCATCTCTGTGTGCTTCCTCGGTCCCCCAAAAATCACCTTCACTTCTCTATCGTAAGAAGTGGATTGAATGATTTCAATGCTTTAAAAAACAAGTACCAAAAGAAAGAGAATTCTCATTGACCCACCATTATCGCACAACACCAACAAAGATTTTCCCTAAGTATGTTGGAGAGGGAGAGCTTTACCTCAGTTCTGTATATAAGAGACATGAAGGAAACGTCTAAAAAATAGATGAGAGAGAGAGGGAGAGGGTTACCAAGCTGGCAGGTACATCAGAGTTTTCAACGGACGCAAGGGGGGAATTTCTTGAGAAAGCCTTTCACATGAAGTTCCTGCACAAACGCTAGGTGGGGTTCACAGAGATGTTTGTGAGAAATCCACCCCGTCCATCTGTTTTTTGAGTATGTTTTAGGACATGCGACCAAAAATGAAGTGGATGTGCAAAACTCAAGTGGGCTGCATGAGAGGAAACAATGAGGATTGAGTGACTAACGTTGAAATATTTTTGTGGCCACAAAAGTTTCATATCAGGCTAAATTTTTCATGTTTTCACTTCATACCAGTGGGAACGACCTAATAAACGGTTTGGATGGCATATAAACATCAAGGTGGAAGCCCAGAAAGGTTTCAACGGTATGACACTCTATTCCCAATTTTCCTTCTTGTATGGCCCACTTGAGTTTTGGATCTAGCTCATTTTCGTTCACATGTCCTAATATGAGATTGCAACGGGGTGGATTTCTCCCAAACATCACAGTGGGCCCCAACTAGAATCCATGCAAGAACAATTTTCTCAAAAAACCGCATCCGACGATGGGCGAGTTTTTGACACACCGGCATAGCATGATGGTTGATACTCAGGCACTTAGAGATTGTATACCATCCATATAATAATAAACGTCCAAATTGCATAACATATGTTGAATAGGTAATCACCTCAGAATCATATCAATTGACGGTTGTTCTTTGAATTCATACCTAAAGTATTTTTCTATACTAAGGTACCTTAGTTGTCCAACAATATTCTATTAAGTAGAGAATTGAATGCCTAGGGTTGAAATCTCCTTAGGGCTACAGAAGTTTTAGACAAGGCTGATATTTGTGTTTTCCCTTCATTCATGCCTGTGTAACCTTATGAACTGGTTGGATGGCATTGTTATCCCCACTGTTTCCTGTGGCATGGTCCACTTAAGCTTTGTATCTGCTTCATTCTTGAGCTCATGCCTTAAAATGAATGGACAAAGTGGATAAAACAATTACATCATGGTGGGCCCCACAGAGTCAAATATATTCCAGCTGGTTGCTGGGTCTCCAGGCAATCCGCCTCTAAATATAGATGAGGTATGGCCCATCTTCCAGACAGTTCTCTCGCGAGGGAAATTTCCTTGATTTTTCATTGAAGCAAGCAGACGGAGTTGACCAAAACGAAAATGCTATTTCCGCTGGGGACTATGGCCGGAAATGCGAGGCAATGAGTCAGGTTTGAGTCAACAGAAGCCCAACCCATTTATTAAACGGGCCAAAATGTTTGGATTAAGCCAAAAGGTATAGATTAAGCCAAATATTAAACGGGCCAAAATGTTTGGATTAAACGAGTCAACAGAAGCCCAACCCATGCCCATCAGCCGTACAAGTGCATAATTGGACGGTGCCAATGCTTGGAAAGCCAAGGAACAATAGTATAGATTGAATGCCGTACCCAACAAGCTATTTTATTGAGATGCCTACTGGAAATAGATGAGCAGCAGCATGTGGGTCCCCCCGTAGGGTAGCAATGGTCGGGGTTTGGGCTGGATGGTTCTGGCCCATAACTTAATCCTGAGGCCTGAGCCCATCCTAAGCCTGACATCACCTGGCATAGAGGCCCATGATCAAACACCAAAAAAGTAGGTAAGGCGCAGGCCCAACTAAGATCAGTTAAGACTAAAATTGATAAAATTCCTATTATCACTTGAATGTTTCTACACTACCAATTAATCAATTGGGCCACATATGCACATCAATAAATATATTTTAGAAGAATGAAACAATGGTCTACATTCAAGATCGATGGATTACTTATCCGAAGATTAGGATGACATATTTGGGATACCATGCAATTACATATAGGGCGCATTTGGATCATAAGTTATATAAGCTACTTATGCATCAAGTAATTTATCATAGTTTTTACTTATTAAGTAGATAAGTGTGTTTTAAACAACATACTTATAACTTCTCCTCTCTTTCGTCTCTCTTGATGTCTTTCTTGAGCAAAACTTCTCAAAAGTAGAAAAGCTAAAAGAATTAATTGAAGTGATTTTAAGTGAAAAATAACTCGTAACTAATCATAAACCAAACTTATCTGAAATGAGTTATCTACTGCTGTAAGTAGAAAAAGTAACTTATTTAGTGGTATCCAAACGGGCCCATAAAGTCCATGGTAACAGGCTGGGCCAAGCTGGATTGGGCAAAAATGATTTGAGCCCAACCCCAAGCCGCTGTATGTGAGGCCATGCCCTGTCTACGGGCAAGTTAGTAGGTCCAAGCCCGGCCAAAAGACAGGTCGAGCTCATCAGGTCCGGCGAGCTAACCAGCCCATGGCGTTATCCTCGTGGTACTGGAAAGCTTACAACCTGTTTTACCCAACAGATACAATAATAGAGCTCTGTGGACCTACATGTTTTATGCAGGACATCCACTCCATTCATCAGGTCTGCCCCTGGCTTCCAGGGACTGGGGCTAAAAATCAGTACGAGCCACAGCTCGGCTGGGGCACATCACAGAGAAAAATGGGTATGGGATGCCAAACACAGGATTGCGTGTAGGGCCATCCAAGCTGTTAATCATCAGTTGTGGCTCATGAGAATGAAGAGAAAATGCAAAAGTAAGCCTGATAAAAAAAAAAAAATTAAAAAAAAAAAAAAAAAAAAAAAAACTAAAGAAAGCCATAGCACGTGAACTTAGGACACATTTTACATTGTTTCCGGTGGTGTGGCCCATCTAACTTCTGTATCGGCCTTATCTTTTGTATGTATGGTGAATGTAAGAATTCTCATGTGATGGACCGAGTGGATGACATACATACAACATGACGGCCCCAAGTCTAAGTTGTGTAAAACAGGTTTTGTAGAGATTCCGGTAGCCTCTTAAGGAGGTTTCACAGCTCCCTAATGACAATGACCGGACACCCACCGGGCAGACTTCTAAAGGCGTCAACAAAATTAAAAGAAAAGAAGAAAAAAAAAAAAAATCTCAATATAAGATGGAGCAGGTGATTAGATACTCTGGCAGTATGGTGATGGATATCCAAGTACCGAAAAATTGTATTGACAGCGTCGAGTTAACTGTCTAACTTAGGGTCAGTTTGGGCGGTGGGATTAGAAGGGATTAGGTGGGATGAGATTCATCTGGTCCTGTGCCAATTCCACTCCATGTTTGGGAAGAATGGAAAAGCGTGGAATTACATTAAATGAAAATGCATGGGTCCCGTGCCAATTTCACTCAATGTTTGGAAAGTTGTGTAGGTCCCACCATGATGTGTGGGCTATATCCACACCGTCTACCCATTTATTAAGATTATTTTAGAGCATGGACCAAAAAATTAAGTAAATCTAAAGCTCAAGTGGACCCCACCATAGAAAGCAACAGGGATTGAATACTTACCGTTGAAAACTTCTTTAGGGCTACATAAGTTTTGGATCTACCTCATTTTTTAGCCCATGCCATAAAATGAGGTTACAAAACAAATGAACGGTTTACATATAACACATGTGTGTTATTCTCAATAATTTCAAATGATGGTGGGTATATCCATTCAATGTACCACCGTATTATCAACAAAGCATGGCATTAATTTTATCCCATGGCAATAGGGGACAATCCCAGCCATGGGTAATAATTGTGTTTTTTAAATCCCATCCCACCTAATCCCTTCTAATTCCACTGCCCAAACTGACCCTTATGTGGCTACCATGGATTGCATGACACCTAAGAATTGATGGGGTTTACTCCTCAGGTCAGAGGAGATGTGGTGCGGTTCGGATGTCACAAACAGTGGAATCACCGCGCTGCTCGACCGGTTGAGTGAACAGTGCTCGACCGGTTGAGTGAAGTCCAACGAGCTCAGTGAACATTGTTCGACTAGTCGAGGGCCTGGCTTGACCAGTTGAGTGAACAGTCTTGACCAATCGAGGTTACGCAGATTTGAGTCCAGATCTTGCGTGGACTGCGGAAATCTGAGGCCCTTTCGCATGGGGTGCGAAAGAGAGTTTCCTAAACTATAAATAGGAGTGCCTAGGGCCTTTCTAGACAATGCAAGAGGGTTTCCTAAAGCTTTGCAAGGGTTTGCTAAAGGGTTTAGGGCTATCAAAGGTGTGTATGAGAGAGAGAGAGAGAGAGAGAGAGAGAGAGAGAGAGAGAGAGAGAGAGAGAGAGAGACAAAGAGACAGAGAGATGGGAAGCTTGTAGAAGGGAGGTTATGCTCGTAGAGGTGATCTACTATGCACTCGAAATTTCAGCGCTTCTACGTCCTCGTGATCGGTGAGATCTCTCCAGTTTTCTTTTATTCTCTTATTGTTTATCCACTCCTGCGTGAGTGAAGAATGTCGTAACGTTCTATCTACTTCATAGTGGATAGTTGATTTGGACGAGGTCCCGTAGTTTTTTTTTCCTCTTTGAGGGTTTTTTACGTAAAAATCTCTTGTGTCGTGTGGTTTATGCTTTGATTTATTTCATTGCTTTATTATCCCATAATTCTGGTTTGATTTGGGAGGATAGATCCTAAGGTTTTGTGCAAGGCCCCCAACAAGAATCATATCAAATAATCCATCCTAAACTCTGATTAGTGGATTTTTGTTCATTGAATATGAACTGTTAAAGAATCAGATTAGTGTAACTTTTGGTTTATGATCATCTAAGTTAAGGCTTTTGCTACCACAAGGGTTTAGCTTCAGTTACTTGTATGCTATATAGGCAATGTCTAAGCAAGTGTATCAACAATCACATGCTAGTAGAGTATTTGAGTTTTTCTCATGCAAAATGATATTTACTGGCAGCGGGATGAGTGGCACCTAGTCCATGTTGCTTGCTGGTCTTAGGCAAAGTCTCTAGTGGAAATTAGTTGAGGGTACCACCCAACCTCTTGACTCTCACAATTCAGAAGTTTCCTTGATTTGTGATGTAGGAATTTTGTAATGTAGGAATGAATTTGATGAGGTCAATCATAGTCTTCCTAAAGGGGATAATTACTCCGAATCCATGAAGCTTCTCTGGACTCCTCATAGAGATTCCTCGAATCCACCGGTAAAAATTAGAAATAAATTCTAAAAAATTTGAAAATTAATTGATTGATAAAAAAACTAATTTATAACCCTTTAAATAGTGATACTAAACTTATGAAGAAGTTTCAGAATCAGACTCCAACTCAAACTCTCTAAAATTCGTGACTTAAAATAAATAGTAAACTACTATTTATAGACGGTCATGATTTCCACTACACTTCATGGTTTTTGGCCGAAAATAGTGTCCTATTTATCTTAACTATGTTATTCTCCTAATTTTTCTAGCCTTTTTCATGTTGGACACAAGTGTTGGAGATTTGGATCATCGGCAAGTCCTTCAAGGTGGGCTACAATCCTTCCCAAATGGATGTTGTCCGTTTGAAGGAGTTGAAGGCAAGAAAGCCTCCTACTTTCTTACCGTTTTCATCGGGTCAAATCCGATTGACCAAGATTTCTAGGCTTTCGTTTATTTTAGAAATTTTTTTCCTTTCTCGAAACTAACTTTGTGTTTCCATCTTAGAATTTTCTAACTTTAGAATTTCTATTTTTAGGAACTAATCTCTTTTGGTTTCTTTTGCAGGATCTTAACATAGGAACTTCTCAATTGATACCTTCCTTCTAACTTCTCCTCCTCTTACTTTCCATACTGCTGTAGGATCTTTTCTTTTATTTTTCTTAAGATTAAATTCAGATTGAGGGACTCATCATGTATATGCACGAGTGGGAACGTCAATATGCTGAGAAGAATAATCTATATTGGGATGATAATTATTATAGAAATCAACCTATGTCTCAGAATTTTCTTGAAACAATCATCGAGAACCGACTAGAGTGTAACGCTTCATCGGTTAAGAAATTGTTACGCGATCATATACGGGAGAACAATTCCACCCCACGAACAGTACGTGAGTGTTGGGGTTATCATAACTATGAGAGTGAGAATTATTATCACCCATCCGAGAAAAAGAAAACAATGCGTGATTATAATATGAGTGATAATAAGTATTACCAACCATCAGATTCTCCCACCTATGATCTGTATGACTATAATCAGTGGAAACATCAATGTTGGAAAGATGAACCAACAACCTATTATAATGATTATTCTTTTGGATCCCCTACCTTTGAGATTCAACCAAAATCGATCCAAGAGAATTCATTTCAAAGTGACACAGACTCTTCTACTGATATGAGGAAATTACTAGAAGAGCTTGAATCACACCTTGATAGGTTAATGGAGGCTAATGCAACTCAGCCTCAACCCAATCCAATTCTCCATACACAACTCCATACCTACGATCAATGGAACCATCAAAATTTGGAAGTTGAATCAATAATGCATCATGATAATGATTCTCTTGGGTCCTATACCTCTGAAATCTAACAAAAAACGATCCAAGAGAATTCACTTCAGAATTCCATACAAAACCTGGAGCTCATTCAACAAAACACGCTCCAAAGATTTCAAAAACTTGTAAAAGATGTACAACAGTGGAGTTCACGTGATGCGACTATGGAAAATAGTGCAATTGAGAATGAAGAGTTGGATTGTATTGATAAGCACATGGTTCAATTTCCCTATGAGTCGATCTTGATGACTGTCCAAAGGAATGATCAAGAGACGTGGGTATCTTTTAAATATAATGATAGTGACACACTTCACTCACATGATACACATGATTACATTGATGAGGTAGAGGTTAGTTTATTCGAACCTCAACCCAATCAAGGAATAGAATGTGAGGAATGTGATCCCATCCCAAGTGCACACTGCACGGAACTTGACGATGATGAGTATTGGGATTCAATCTCAAGTGTAGCCCCTGCCAATGATCAAGAGGTTTAGGAAGTTGTCAACCATAATGATCTACTCCACCTGTCTGACATGACTAATTTGAATGTGGAGAATGAACCAATTTCAACTGATCCTTCCAACTCTTGTGATGCATGTTTAGACCACTCCCTTGAATTGAATGATGATATGATGCGGGAGATGGACGGGCCACTTAATATGACTCCTGTTGAGGGTCAAATATTGCATATTAGACCCCAGTTATTACCGGATTTATGAACATGCCACCGTTTAAAATCCTAATTTAATCGTGTTTGTGATGCAAGGTACATTTGCAAGTGTGGACTAACAAAAGGTGCTAAAAGTGTGTATTTGATGCTCTGAAATCACCACAGCAAGGGACGGACTCTAGAGGACCAAAATTGATGGATTTGCACGCCAGAGATCAAAGGAAATCAAGTCGTTCGCATTTAATGGGCCCAAAAAACCAACCAGAATGCAAGATCACAGGGTTCCCACCATCTGATAGACTCGAAACTTCATACATGACCTGAGGACCATGAATTAACCGTACACGTCAATTTTCAGTCATTGAACACCTGTGGAAGTGGGCCAACGGACAGATCAGCCCCTTAATTCACTAAGTGGGGCCCACATGCTATCTGGATACGCTTCAAAATTGGTCTCGACGGGTTAAATAATATGAGAAACAGGATGAACGGATTGGATATCTGAAAAACATCACAGTGGACCCCGCACTGTGGAGTGTGTGTACACAGTGCATGAATGCACGGACGGGCACCGAACCGACCAAGGCAGGTCAGCGCCTGCTGACCCGCATCTCCTTAAAAATGGAAGTCTCCGTTTCTAGCGTCCGTGTAACGGACGGACGAGTCCGTTTTTCGGACGATTGTGGGCCCCACACATGTCCCGTACGGATGATCCAAGCCATCCATTTTGTAGAGGGCCACGAACACTACAAAACCTTGCTGACCTTTGGTACCCATGCATACACACGTGCGAAATACAGAGGCCATAAGCGGGCTGTTCCGCGACATTCAAAAGGAGTTTAGTGTGATTTCATCTTTTGGACGCATCAATGGACAATAAAAACCGTTCATCTCCGACCGTTTTTTCATCACACATCTAATGGACGGCGTGGATTCCTCCGTCGAATTCAATAATGGGCCCCACCAACCTCAGCAGAAAACGGAAACTTCCGTTTTTGAAACAGCGTCCCTGAAACAGACGCTTGGTTGCAGTTGTGGGCCTCACTCATCATCTAAAAGGGTGATCCACACCGTCAATTAGAACCCCGAGGTCCTTCTTACCAAGGTCTAGGTGGAAAGTTTCAAAGAAGCAATGAGGATCCGATCTCAGCCGTTCAAAAGCAAACGGACGGTAGAGCAGGAAATCATGTGGGCCGCGTCAGCAACAATCCAAAACAGGCCTTCTTTGACTGAATTTTCATCCTGCGTCCAGTGGACGGCATGGATTTTGCAGAAAAACAGTGGAATGAGACCCACCGACTTCACAGCGGAAGAGATCCGTGATCTCTGTTACAGCGTCCGGGATTCAGCCGGATTTTTCGGGCGGTTGTGGCCTAACACATTTGATCAGATGGAGGATCTGATCTGTCGATCGTGTAGCCCATCCACAAATTCCCCAAGGGATGTTCTTCTTTTCAACAGAAAGCGAGGGAAGATGGGGAATATCTGCCTGTGTTTTCGGAGTGAAAACGGTTTACGCATCCTGCTGCGAAACGACTGTTGGCTGCGTAAATATTTGTGGAGGCAGCTTCTAAAGCAGGCTATCCATCGACTCAAGCAGCAACCGACCTCCTTACAGATGTCTATAAAGAGAGAGAGTGGAGAGCAGAGCCAGGATCCACAGCTGGAGAGAGAGAGAGAGAGAGAGAGAGAGAGAGAGAGAGGAGAGAGAAGAGAGAGAGAGAGAGAGAGAGAGAGAGAGAGAGGAGAGAGAGGAGAGAGAGAGAGAGAGACAGGGACCGAAGGCTAGAACGTTTAGAGGGAGAGAGAGAGACAGAGAAAGAGAAAAATTTTATGTTATTTGTTTGTTTATTTTGATGAAGAGATCTAGTCCATCCATGTCGGGCTAAACCTCTTAGCTAGGGCTAAGAGGTGAAGCTTGTAGTGAGATGGGAAGTTCTACGCTCTGGTTCATGCCTGAACTGATTTGATCTTGGTTTAATTTTAAGGAAGATTTTGGTTTTTAATGATTTATTGTGACTGATATTACATTAGATCTGTGATGGCTTGAGTTTTCTTTTTACTTATTTTGATTATGGGGTTAGGAAGCCCTGTTGTTCACCATCGTCTCCTAGGAATGGTTGGATGACGGAATCCTTCCTAACATTCATACGTCTTTTGATTGGTTGTAGATTGGTTTAAGTTCTGTTGTTTACCTTGTCTCATAGGCATGGATTTGTGATGGAATCATACCTAATTCTTATACCTTTCATCTCTTTAAAAATTAGATCAAAGGAAGTTCAGATTGAGTTTTAGTGCCATATCTTTCAACTGGATGAAGATGGGACTCGAAGTCCAGTTGAGTTTGTGAATCAAGTGTAGATTTCCCTGATCTCTACAAGTGGATCCTCTGAATCCCTAGTTTCCCTTCTCTCTGAATTCTTAAGTTTAGATTAATAATTCACCATTATTCCTCAAATCATAATTGGTTTAGATTTTATCTTAGCCTAGTTCTAGATCTGGTTATTTTCAGATAACGTACAGGTTTCAATCCCTGTGGATTCGACCTCGGTCTTACCGAGTTTTTTTTACTACATCACAACCCTATACTTGGGGAGTGAACAAGTTTTTGGCGCTGTTGCCGGGGATTGACGGCTACGTTTCCTGAAGTTAACTGGTTTTAGGATTAGTTTAAGATTAGGACCTTTTTGATTCTTAGGTTTTATTTTTAGAATTTTCTAATTCAGGTTTTCCTTTAATTTTTAGAAATTTTCTATTTAAAGTAACTTTATATTTTTAGATAGTTTTCCCTTTTTAGAAACTAACCCAACTTTCTTATTTTGTAGGATTCTGGGATAGGTTTCTAAATTGGTAATTTCTCTTTTCTTTGCTATTTCTAGATTAGGATTCCTTTTTAGCAAGTTTCTAATTCTAACTCTTTTAGAATCTAATTTTATTTCCTATTTTATTTTTAGAAATTTTCTATTTAAAGACTTTCTGTTTAGAAACTAACTTTCCTGTTTTGTAGGCCTTTTAGAAATTTCTAATTCGGTAAGCTCTTTCGAATTTCTACTTTCTATTTTTCAAATTCTGTTAGTAACTTACTTTCTAGTTTAGAACTTTCCTAAATTATTTTAGAAATTTTATACTCTCTTAGGAATTTCTCTTTTTATAAATTAGAAACTAGTTTATTGCTATTTCTCTTCTTAGGATTTTCTAATTTTAGGTTAGAATTTCTCTACTTTCTATTTTTAGAACTTTTCTATTTCTAGGCTCTCATTTATTTTAGAAATTTTTTCCTTTTTAGAAATTAACATTACTTTCTATTTTAGGATTAAGATTTCTAATTTAGAATTTTCTAACTTTAGGTTTAGAACTTTCCTCTTTTGTTTTTAGAAACTAGGTTAGTTATTTTTTCTTTTTAGAAACTCTTCCTAATTTTAGAAACTAACTCATTTTTCCTTTATTTTTAGAAACTTTCTAATTCTAGGTTTAGGAAACTTTTCTTTTCTAGAAACTAACTTTGTTTCCACCTTAGAATTTTCTAACTTTAGAATTTCTATTTTTAGGAACTAATCTCTTTTGGTTTCTTTTTACTGGATCTTAATTTAGGGACTCCAATTTGGTAACTTCCTTCCAACCCTCTCTTCTTTTTTTAGATTTTTATTTCCCTTCTTAGGATTAGGTTTAGAATTTGTTTGAGGGCTGCAAGTGTTTCATGCCTAAGTGGGCTCGTGACAACACTCGACGTCTCTTGACTGAAGGAGGATTAGTTGAGGGGTTAACTATCCATCGCAGGATTAGACACCGCTCGAATTCCCCTGAGTTAATTGAGGATATGGCTGGAAATCAACCTCGTCTACCCCAGCCTAGGGTGGAAGATGTCCAGGATGAGAATGAGGTGCATCAAGCACTCCCGCCTCGTACCTTACGAGATTACTTACAACCGACGGGGGTGAGTACGCCCTCATGCATGGTTTTTCAGGAGAATGCAGGACATATGGATATCAAGCCAGGGGTGATCCAACTCCTTCCTAAATTTCATGGGCTTGAGTAAGAGAATCCATATATACATCTGAAAGAGTTCGATGAGATCATGACTACCCTATACTTTCCTAACGTGTCTGATGACACGGTTAGGTTAAAACTCTTTCCCTTTTCTTTAAAAGAGAAAGCCAAGACGTGGTTACATTCACTACGTCCTTAATCTATTGGCAGATGGAATGACATGACAAGGGAGTTCATTAAAAAGTTTTTTCCATATCATAAGACGAACACCCTTAGGAAGTCGATCATGAACTTCGACCAAAGGGAAGATGAAACATTCTTCCTATGTTGGGAGCGGTTCAAAGATCTTGTCAGTTCATGCCCACAACATGGTTTTGAAACGTGGCGCATCACGAATTTTTTTTATGATGGACTGACATCTCCCATGCGCCAATTAGTTCAAACAATGTGTAATGGGGAGTTTATGAATAAAGGTGTCGATGAGGTGTGGGACTACTTTGATAAACTTGCTGAGAACACACAAACATGGGACATCTCCCCTAGACTGAGTATTACGCCTAGGCCGACTCATTCCAAAGAAAAAGGTGAAATGTACCTCCTGAAAGAGGATGCTGATATTAACGCCAAGGTAGTCAATCTCACTCGAAAACTCGAAGCCATGGAATTAAAGAAGGATAAGGCCAAGGAAATTGTTTGTTGTATTTGTGGTTGCAACATTCACACTACTGAGAATTGCCCAACTATATCTGCCTTTCAAGAGGTATTAAATGAGCAATCCAATGCCGTAAACAATTACCAAAGACCTTTTAGTGGGCCCACCTCTAACACATACAATCCTAGCTGGAAAAACCATCCAAACTTCAGTTGGAGGAATGGACAAACCGCTACACCTCAAGGTTTCCTAAATCAAATCCAACTCAAGAGAAACCTCAAGAGGATTTGGTTCTGAAACATTTTCAAAAGCAAGAGCTTTTCAATCAGGGTATGCTACAAGCCTTTCAAGACCTTACAAAAGCAATACAAGGACTTAAGGCTGAAAATGCGATTGGGAACAAGGGGAGCTTCCCAGCTCAACCTCTTCCCAATCATAAATCGCAATATGAAGTTAGCGACCCAAGCTCTTCAAATCAGATGGAGCAAGCAAAATCCATCACCACTCTTAGGAGTGGAAAAATCATTGACAAAACCATTCCGGTTAGGGCTGAAAAGTCTAAGGATCCAAAAGTAGATAAAGAAGATGGATCTAGCCATGCCCCACCAGAGTTAGAACCGGAACCTCAAGGAAAGCCGGTTCCTCCATTTCCCCAACGGTTGGTAGCACCAAAACCTCTCTCTAACTCTCAGGATATTCTAGAGGTGTTGAAACAAGTGAAGGTCAACATTCCTCTACTTGATGCCGTGAAACAAATACCTTCCTATGCCAAATTCTTGAAAGGCTTATGTACGACCAAAAGACGGCAAAATATTCAAAAGAAAATCTTCCTGACTGAGAAAGTGAGTGTCATCCTAAAGCAAGATGTGCCGCAAAAATTCAAAGACCCCGGTAGCCCAACTATATCATGTGTAATTGAGGACTATCGAATTGATCACGCACTTCTTGACTTAGGAGCGAGCGTTAATCTTATTCCCTACTCGGTATACAAACAGTTGGGTTTAGGTAAATTAAAACCCACCTTAACCACACTACAACTTGCTGATCGCTCTGTTCGTGTACCAAGAGGAATAATTGAGGATGTATTGGTCCAGGTTGATCGATTTTACTACCCAGTAGATTTCATCATCCTGGATATCGAACTCATCAACAATACAAGCACTCAGATTCCCGTCATTCTTGGTCGCCCATTCCTTGCCACGTCAAACGCAATTATCAATTGCAGGAATGGTGTCATGAGTATGTCTTTCGAGAATATGACATTAGAAATGAATATCTTTTTCAACACTGGCAGACGGGTAGAGGAAGATGACGATATCCACGATGTTAACATGATCGATACTTTCGTAGAAGATAGGACACCCCTTACCTTATCCTCTGATCCTCTAGAGACGTGCCTGGCCTACTCCCATGAGTTTGATGATGACATAATTAGGGAGACGTGTGCCATGCTTGATGCGGTACCGGTACTTGAAGTTAACCGGTGGTGGCCACAATTTGAAGAGTTACCCCAAACTGATGAAGTGCCTCTACCGTCTAACCTCAAGCCACCGAAGCTTGACCTAAAACCTTTGCCCTCTGATTTAAAAAATGCATACTTAGGTCAAGATGAGACATACCCGGTGGTGATTTCTGCCCACCTTGAGAAAGAACAAGAGAGTATGCTTATATCTACTCTCCTGGAGCATAAGGGAGCCCTTGGATGGACAATCGCGGACCTCAAGGGAATCGACCCCTCGATTTGTACTCACCGCATATATCTTGAGGATAATGCGAAGACAGCTAGGGAACCACAACGTAGACTAAATCCAAACATGAAAGAAGTGGTTAAGGCCGAGGTTCTTAAACTATTGGATGTGGGTATCATATACCCTATATCTGATAGTCAATGGGTGAGTCCAACTCAGGTGGTTCCTAAGAAGTCCGGGATCACCATCGTAGCTAATGCCAATAATGAACTCGTGCCAACTAGAGTCACTACTGGTTGGAGGATGTGCATTGACTACAGGAAATTAAATACCGTCACGAGGAAAGACCACTTTCCTTTGCCCTTCATCGATCAGATCTTGGAAAGGTTAGCTGGTCATTCCTATTACTGTTTCCTTAACAGGTATTCGGGCTACAACCAGATAGAGATTGCCCCTGAAGATCAAGAAAAGACTACGTTTACATGTCCCTACTACACTTTTGCTTACCGAAGGATGCCGTTTGGACTATGTAATGCTCCTGCCACCTTCCAGCGATGTATGATGAGCATATTTTCTGACATGGTGGGGCAATATTTAGAGGTCTTCATGGACGATTTCTCTGTCTTTGGTCCATCTTTCAGCGAGTGCTTGAAAAGTCTTAAATGTGTGTCGAAAAGATGTGAAGAAAAGAACTTGGTACTTAATTGGGAGAAGTGTCATTTCATGGTTCAGAAGGGAATTGTCCTTGGACACATTATTTCATTCAAAGGAATAGAGGTGGATAAGGCAAAGATTGATCTTATCTCTAACTTACCTCCACCCAAGAACATAAGGGACGTGCGATCCTTCTTAGGACACGCCGGGTTTTACAGAAGATTCATAAAGGACTTTAGTCTCATCTCTCGTCCTCTATGTAATCTACTTCAAAAGTATGCACCATACGAGTGGATTGAACCATGTCAGGAAGCTTTCACTAAGCTCAAGGGTATATTAACTAGTGCTCCCATCATACAGCCACCTGACTGGAGCATCCCTTTTGAACTTATGTGCGACGCGTCTGATTATGCTCTTGGGGCAATTCTAGGCCAGAGAAAAAATAAGAAACCCTACGTTATTCATTACGCAAGTAAGACTCTAAATCCTGCCCAAGTGAACTACTCGACTACGGAAAAGGAACTCTTAGCCGTAGTGTTCGCCTTGGACAAATTTAGGTCCTACTTAATTGGATCCAAGATCATTATCTACACTGATCACGCAGCGCTTAAGTATCTTTTGTCTAAGAATGATGCTAAGCCCCGCCTGATACGATGGATCCTCCTACTCCAGGAATTTGACCTAGAGATAAAAGATAAAAAGGGAGTAGAGAACGTAGTGGCTGACTATCTTTCTCGCCTTAATCCCTCTGATTCCTTTGAGACGACGCAGATTAACGACATGTTCCTTGACGAACAGTTGTTCAGAGTCTCTCATTCACTTTGGTTCACTGATATCGCTAATTATCTTGCCACAGGTTCCATACCGACACATTGGATGCGCAAGATAAGAAGAAAGTTTTCACCGAGGTGCGTAACTTCTTCTGGGATGATCCATACTTGTTTAAATATTGCCCAGACCAAATCTTGAGGAGATGTGTGCCAGATGATGAGCATCAGAGTGTCATCTCCTTCTGTCACTCACAGGCCTGTGGTGGTCACTTTTTTACAAAAAAGACCACGGCCAAAATTCTGTAGTGTGGCTACTATTGGCCCACTATGTTCAAGGACACTCATGAGTTTTACAAAGCTTGTGAGCATTGTCAGAAATTGGGAGCATTGTCTCGTCGAAATATGATGCCCTTGAATCTCATTCTTATCATAGAGGCATTTGATTACTGGGGCATTGATTTCATGGGGCCATTCCCCCAATTTTTTGGGAATTTATATATTTTGCTTGCCGTAGACTATGTCACTAAATGGGTCGAAACGATTCCGTGTCGAACTAATGACCATCGCACGATCATTAAATTCCTGAAAGAAAAATCCTTTCCCGATTCGGAACGCCTCGAGCCACCATTAGTGATGGGGGCTCACACTTTTGTAATAGGTCATTCGAGAGTTTAATGAAGAAATACGGAATCTCTCATAAGGTGAGCACCCCATACCACCCACAGACAAGTGGGCAAGCTGAGATTTCTAATAGGGAGATCAAGCACATTTTGGAAAAAACGGTTAATCCTGATTATAAAGACTGGTCAATCCGATTGACCAATGCCTTATGGGCTTACCGTACTGCTTTTAAAACCCCTATTGGAATGTCTCCCGTTAGACTCGTCTATGGGAAGGCTTGCCACTTGCCTGTGGAGTTGGAACATAGAGCCTACTGGGCGATCAAAAATTTGAATTTCAATCTGGACAGCGTTGCCTCGCTACGCAAACTTCAGTTGAATGAACTCGAAGAAATCTGGAACGACGCATATGAGAACTCGAGAATTTACAAGGACAGGATGAAGCCATTTCATGACCAACATATTCTATGAAAATCATTCACGCCAGGCCAGAAAGTCCTTTTGTATAACTCTCGATTACATCTCTTTCCAGGTAAGCTTCGATCTCGTTGGACCGGCCCTTTTACTGTTATCAATGCATATCCTCATGGGGCCGTCGAGATAAGAGACCCCGACAATGGCAAGGAGTTCAAAGTAAATGGACATCGCTTAAAGCCATTTGTCGAGAAATTTGATTCAGAGGACATGTCCATGCCTCTGACTGATCCTGTTTACCAGGAATGATCTCCTAGTCTGATGGAGGTATAGGTAGGTTTCCTGTTTACATAGGACTAGGGTAGTTGCTTTGGTCTGGCTGAAGACGTTAAACTTAGCGCTCCTGGGAGGCAACCCAGGTTTTGATTCCATGATTAGTCAATTCAATGTTTGTGGGTTACATTGCTGCAAACCCTCACGAGACTACAACTCGTCCACTGAGGGCAAGGCTTGTTGCATACGTTAAATGCAATCGAGAGCACCTGCAAAAGTGGTATAGGTAGGAGTTTATTTTTGTTATCTATGTTTTACTTTCAATTGGTTTCACTCTTGTACTAACCCGCTCTCATGTTGAGATCTCTATGGAAAAGTCTCTCTCGACTCGTTACCCAGGTATTATCTTCCCATCACTTCTCATTTACATTCGTTGTCCCATGTGCATTGCATGCTTACATCTTTTACATTGAGGACAATGTAGATTTTCAGTTGGGGGTGGGAGATTAGGTTACCTAATCAGTGTTTTCTTGGTATTGAGCAAAAATTGTGAAAATTTTAATTTTTTTTTCTGGACTTTCTTGTACATTCGAAGTGATCTTGACGATCATATAAAGCACTAGAATTTCAAGATACATGATGTTGATAATTTATGACTCCTGGTTTCGGTGTCTGTTAGATTTCACAGTTAAGTTTGAATTGTTAATCCATGATTAGAAGTTTTAAACATTGATTGAGTCATGATTTCACATGTCACATCTCGCTTTCACATTAAGGGTTCAGTTTGATATTGAAGGGTTGACTTGGTAATCAGTAAGCATGAAAGGAACCGACCTGGGGAATTTGTCCACCATGTTCGATAAGAAGAATGAAAGAAAAAGAAAATACCCAGCTACAAAAATAGCTGCCTGCAGAAAGGGTTGGGTGAACAAACTTCACCATAGGTTTGCTCCCTATAAGTGAAATTTGATTCCTCATGGTTGATAATTGAAAAAGTTAGGCGACTAGTTTCACCATAGGTCTGCTCCCTATAAGTGAAAATTTGATTCCCCTCTTGACATTCCTAAAAAAAAATAATAAATTTTTTTTAAAAAAAAAAAAAAAGAATGGAAGAATGACTCGTGAGGCAAGTCTTGGGTTAGGTTTTGGTTGTCATAGATGACCTCGTTGGTTACCAATGATATCATGAAAGAAAGACGGAAACTGAATGTAATAAGCTGAGATTACACTCTACACTCATGGATCTTAAATGTTCAGAATTTGTCTGATTGATGGATTAATACCTTGAACTTGATTATGGAATTTACCGTACACTTGAATCCAAAAGAAAGTAATGCCCAACATTCATGAATTTTAGAATTCTAGTATCTAGATTGTGTCTCAAAGATCACCTAAGTTCATAGAAATTGTTTTGTAATTCTCAACTTAATTTTCGCATACTTTGCTCAGGACTAGCAAAATGCTACTTGGGGGTTGTTTTGAGGGTCAAATATTGCATATTAAACCCCAGTTATTACCGAATTTATGAACATGCCACCGTTTAAAATCCTAATTTAATCGTGTTTGTGATGCAAGGTACATTTGCAAGTGTGGACTCCAAAAAGGTGCTAAAATTGTGTATTTGATGCTCTGAAATCACCACAGCAAGGGACGGACTCCAGAGGACCAGAATTGATGGATTTGCACACCAGAGATCAGAGGAAATCAAGCCGTTCGCATTTAATGGGCCCGAAAACCAACCAGAATGCAAGATCACAGGGTTCCCACCATCTGATAGACTCGAAACTTCATACATGACCTGAGGACCATGAATTAACCGTACACGTCAATTTTCAGCCATTGAACACCTGTGGAAGTGGGCCAACGGACAGATCAGCCCCTTAATTCACTAAGTAGGGCCCACATGCTATTTGGATACGCTTCAAAATTGGTCTCGACGGGTTAAATAATATAAGAAACAGGATGGACGGATTGGATATCTGAAAAACATCATAGTGGACCCCGCACTGTGGAGTGTGTGTACACAGTACATGAATGCACGGACGGGCACCGAACCGACCAAGGCGGGTCAGCACCTGCTGACCCGCATCTCCTCAAAAACGGAAGTCTCCATTTCCAGCGTCCATGTAACGGACGGACGAGTCCATTTTTCAGACGATTGTGGGCCCCACACATGTCCCGTACGGATGATCCAAGCCATCCATTTTGTAGAGGGCCACGAACACTACAAAACCTTGCTGACCTTTGGTACCCATGCATACACACGTGCGAAATACAGAAGCCATAAGCGGGCTGTCCCGCGACGTTCAAAAGGAGTTTAGCATGATTTCTTCTTTTGGACGCATCAATGGACAATAAAAACCGTTCATCTCCGACCGTTTTTTCGTCACGCATCTAATGGACGGCGTGGATTCCTCCGTCGAATTCAATAATGGGCCCCACCAACCTCAGCAGAAAACGGAAACTTCCATTTTTGAAACAGCGTCCGTGAAACGGACGCCTGGTTGCAGTTGTGGGCCCCACTCATCATCCAAAAGGGTGATCCACACCATCAATTAGAACCCCCAGGTCCTTCTTACCAAGGTCTAGGTGGAAAGTTTCAAAGAAGCAGTGAGATCTGACCTCAGCCGTTCAAAAGCAAACGGACGGTAGAGCAGGAAATCATGTGGGCCGCGTCAGCAACAATCCAAAACAAGCCTTCTCTGACTGAATTTTCATCCTGCGTCCAGTGGACGACATGGATTTTGCAGAAAAACAGTGGAATGAGACCCAGCGACTTCGCAGCGGAAGAGATCCGCGATCTCTGTTACAACGTCCGGGATTCAGCCAGATTTTTGGGCGGTTGTGGCCCACCACATTTGATCAGATGGAGGATCTGATCCGTCCATCGTGTAGCCCATCCACAAATTCCCCAAGGGACGTTCTTCTTTTCAACAGAAAGCGAGGGAAGATGGGGAATATCTGCTTGTGTTTTCGGAGTGAAAACGGTTTGTACATACTGCTGCGAAACGACTGTTGGCTACGTAAATATTTGTGGAGGCAGCTTCTAAAGAAGGCTATCCATCGACTCAAGCAGCAACCGACCTCCTTACAGATGTCTATAAAGAGAGAGAGAGTGGAGAGCAGAGCCAGGATCCACGGCTGGAGAGAGAGAGAGAGAGAGAGAGAGAGAGAGAGAGGACCGAAGGCTAGAACGTTTTAGAGGGAGAGAGAGACAGAGAAAGAGAAAAATTTTATGTTATTTGTTTGTTTGTTTTTATGAAGAGATCTAGTCCATCTATGTCGGGCTAAACCTCTTAGCTAGGGCTAAGAGGTGAAGCTTGTAGTGAGATGGAAAGTTCTACGCTCTGGTTCATGCCTGAACTGATTTGATCTTAGTTTGATTTTAAGGAAGATTTTGGTTTTTAATGATTTAGTGTGACTGATATTACATTAAATCTGTGATGGCTTGAGTTTTCCTTTTACTTATTCTGATTGTGGGGTTAGGAAGCCCTGTTGTTCACCATCGTCTCCTAGGCATGGTTGGATGACGGAATCCTTCCTAACATTCATACGTCTTTTGATTGGTTGTAGATTGGTTTAAGTTCTGTTGTTTACCTTGTCTCATAGGCATGGATTTGTGATGGAATCATACCTAATTCTTATACCTTTTATCTCTTTGAAAATTAGATCAAAGGAAGTTCAGATTGAGTTTTAGTGCCATATCTTTCAACTGGATGAAGATGGGACTCGAAGTCCAGTTGAGTTCGTGAATCAAGTGTAGATTTCCCTGATCTCTACAAGTGGATCCTCTGAATCCCTAGTTTCCCTTCTTTCTGAATTCTTAAGTTTAGATTAATAATTCACCATTATTCCTCAAATCATAATTGGTTTAGATTTTATCTTAGCCTAGTTCTAGATCTGGTTATTTTCAGATAACGTACAGGTTTCAATCCCTGTGGATTCGACCTCGATCTTACCGAGTTTTTTTACTACATCACAACCCTATACTTGGGGAGTGAACAACTCTTGAAATTGAAACCACCCAGTTGAGGTCACCATCTGAACTGTCAAATTTTTACGATTCAACGCCTCGTTTGAGTAGTTTCAATGAACAGAGTGACCACATCAATGCTTCCCCTATTGATTTTCAATCTGTCTGTGTAGGACTGGAGCAAGAGAGCATACCTCCATCCACTTTCAAGGATGATGGATTGCTTAGACAGATCATCACAAGCTCCAACGTGGAAAATAAGTCACGGTTAGCTGAACTTCCTAACTTTTTGGATGATTGCTTGGCACACTTTGTAGATTCAAACGATCTCATGTCAGAAGAAAAAGTTGATGCCTTGCAAGACAACATCTCGGTAGTCATCACTGACCGAGAAAACCCTCACTCTGAAGCCCCTCCTTCCCCAGACCCTGAATGTCTACCACTAAATGAAGAGGAGCTGAAAATTGAACCGAAGTCTGGAACTTCGGAATGCATTGAGACTACATTACTTCTCGAAATTTTTTTTGAATTTTATCTACCTGTAGTCTTTGATTCACCATGGGATACTAACTTTGAGACTTTTTCTGACACAGGTGAATCATATATACTTTGGATACCTCAGGCGAATCAACGCCAAATTTTTTCTAAGGTACATAAGTCTCTTCGGCCATTCATGCTCTAGGGCATCAAAGCCTATTGCAAAAAGGGCTTTTGGATGATCCTGTTGAGAAACTTACTGAGAAATTTATCTAGATATTGGCCGGAAGAGGAACCTTGTGGCATTACTGAGTAGTCTTTCCCCTGCTTTCATAGGATTAGGGTAGTTTCTTTAGTCTGACTGAAGACGTTAAACTTAGCGCTCCTGGGAGGCAACCCAGCTTTTGATTTCATGATTAGTTAATTCAATGTTTGTGGGTAACATTGCTGCAAACCCTCACGAGACTACAACTCGTCCACTAGG
This sequence comes from Magnolia officinalis, assembly GCA_021015155.1. Classification (NCBI taxonomy): domain Eukaryota; kingdom Viridiplantae; phylum Streptophyta; class Magnoliopsida; order Magnoliales; family Magnoliaceae; genus Magnolia; species Magnolia officinalis. The sequence goes on from JAJHSJ010000018.1 coordinate 53,663,428, forward strand.
GGTAACCTAGGGGTTTAAAGGCTTGTTGCATACGCTAAATGCAATCGAGAGAACTTGCGAAAGTGGTATAGGTAGGAGTTTATTTTTGTTATTTGTGTTTTACTTTCGATTGGTTTCACTCTTGTGCTAACCGGCTCTCATGTTGAGATCTCTATGGAAAAGTCTCTCTCGACTCGTTACCCAGGTACTATCTTCCCATCACTTCTCATTTACTTTCGTTGTCCCATGTGCATTGCATGCTTACATCTTTTACATTGAGGACAATGTAGATTTTCAGTTGGGGGTGGGAGATTAGGTTACCTAATCAGTGTTTTCTTGGTCTTGAACAAAAATTGTGAAAATTTTTAAAAATTTTTCTGGACTTTCTTGTACATTCGAAGTGATCTTGACGGTCATGTAAAGCACTAGAATTTCAAGATACGTGATGTTGGTAATTTATGACTCTTGGTTTCGGTGTCTATTAGATTTCACAGTTAAGTTTGAATTGTTAATCCATGATTAGAAGTTTTAAACATTGATTGAGTCATGATTTCACATGTCACATCTCGCTTTCACATTAAGGGTTCAGTTTGATATTGAAGTGTTGACTTGGTAATCAGTAAGCATGAAAGGAACCGACCTAGGGAATTTGTCCACCATGTTCGATAAGAAGAATGAAAGAAAAAGAAAATACCCAGCTACAAAAATAGCTGCCTGCGGAAAGGGTTGGGTGAACAAACTTCACCATAGGTTTGCTCCCTATAAGTGAGATTTGATTCCTCATGGTTGATAATTGAAAAGTCAGGTGACTAGTTTCACCATAGGTCTGCTCCCTATAAGTGAAAATTTGATTCCCCTCTTGACATTCTTTTAATGAAAAAAAAAAAAGAATGGAAGGATGACTCGTGAAGCAAGTCTTGGGTTAGGTTTTGGTTGTCGTGGATGACCTCGTTGGTTACCAATGATATCATGAAAGAAAGACGGAAACTGAATGTGATAAGCTGAGATTACACTCTACACTCATGGGTCTTAAATGTTCAGAATTTGTCTGATTGATGGATTAATACCTTGAACTTGATTATGGAATTTACCGTGCACTTGAATCCAAAAGAAAGTAATGCCCAACATTCATGAATTTTAGAATTCTAGTATCTAGATTGTGTCTCAAAGATCACCTGAGTTCATAGAAATTGTTCTGTAATTCTCAACTTAATTTTCGCATACTTTGCTCGGGACTAGCAAAATGCTGGTTGGGGGTTGTGTTGAGTGTCAAATATTGCATATCAGACCCCAATTACTGCCTAGATTTACGAACATGATACCATTTAATGCTTTATTTTAATCGTGTTTGTGATGCAAGGTACATTTGCAAGCGTGGACTGAAAAAAATGCTAACAGCCGAGATTTAATGATCAGATTTCACAAAAGTATGGGACGGAACTCAGGGGACCAAGATCGACAAATTTACACGCCAGAGACCCGAGAAAATCGAGAAACTAAAGCTCAAGTAGCCCGAAATTGGTACATAATGCAAGATCACTGGGTTCCCACCATCCGTTCAGCCCGAAACTTCATACACGGCCTGAGGACCATAAATTAACCGTGCACATCAATTTTCAGCCATTGGATACTTCGGGAAGTGGGCTAATGGACAGATCAGCCCATTAATCTTCAATTTGGGGCCCACCTGATATCTGGACATGCTTCAAACCTGGTCCCTATGGTTAAAATGAGGTGGAAAAATGGATGGATGGATTGGATTTCTCATGAACATCACAATGGACCCCACATGAGGGTGGACGTGCATATAGTGCACGCACACCCGAATTGCACCAGGCCATGCAGTCCGGTCAAACAGACCCTTGACCGTCTCCTATTCAAACACGGCAACTGCCGTTTCCGCTACTGCGTAACGAGTGGAAACTAAGCTGCATTGTGGGCCCCACACATCCTCCGACTCGATGATCTGAACCGTCCATTAGGTTTCTAAAGGCCGTATCACCTTCGCTTAGGTGGCGAAATTGTGAAAGACAGTGAGGATTAGATCTTAACCATTCAAGCGCAGGACCAACGGTGCAGAGATTAATCCGTGGGCCACACCGAATTTGATCCAAAAACAGTCATTTTCGACTTTTTCTTCCATGAAAAATCCAATGAACGGACTGGATTTGTCGATAAATACCAGAAAGTGGGCCCCATCAAAGTCCAGCGTCTGTTGGAGGGCCCTGTTTCGCACGTCCGCGAGTTCCGGATTTTCGGAATCCTGTTGGCCATTGTCTTCAATCAGATGGCTGATCCAAGCCGTCCATCATGTAGCTCATGTAAAAACGTCCAAGCTGGTCTTTTTCTTTAGGCCGATTGTGTATTCCACGCACGTCAGCAAAAGGCGGAAGTTCCGCTTCTCACGTATCATGCGCCAACTCCTCAACGTTTCGCAGCCGACTCCAGCTGTCTGCGCACGAAATTTCCTCTTCTCCACCATGCAAGTACCGTCTTTCAGAGTTATAAAAGAAGAGAAGAGAGAGAGAGAGAGCTGTGGGATTCGATCTTGGCTCGGGTTGGAACGTGAGAGAGAGATATAGATAGGAGTGTTTTTCTTCTTCTTCTTTTCTTTTATTTTATTTTTTTAAAAAGGTTCCAGCCCATTCATGTTGGGCTGAACCTCTTAGCTAGGGCTAAGAGGTGAAGCTTGTGGCGTGATGGGTTTGATCTTACGGCTTGGATGTATGTGATGAACTGATGTTGATCTTTGTTTGATTTTAAGGAATATTGTTAGTTTTTAATGGTTTGTTGTGACTGCAATTACAATAGATCTGCGATGGCTTTGAGTATTTCCTTTGCATTACAGGGTTTGTGAATTTGGGAACCCTGTTGTTCACCATTGTCTCCTGGTATAGTTGGATGACAGAATCCTTCCTAACCTTCATACATTTTCTGATTGATTGTGGATTGATTTGAGTTCTATTGTTTACCTTGTCTCATGGGCATGGATTTGTGATGGAATCGATTCTAATTCTCATATCTTTCATCTCTTTAAAAACTAGATCAATGGAAGTTCAGATCGAACTTTATTGACATATCTTCCAACTGGATGAAGAAGGGACTCGAAGTCCAGTTGAGTTCGTGAATCAAGCGTATATCTCTCTGATCTCTACAAGTGGATCCTTGACACCCTAGTTTCCTACCTTTAAATTTCAGCAGTTTTAGTTTCGTACTTCACAATTATTCACTCATATTTACTCAATTTAAATTTCATTTCATTCTAGTTCTAGTTCTAGTTATTTTCGGATAACGTACAGGTTTCAGCCCCTGTGGATTCGACCTCGGTCTTATCGAGATTATTACTACATCACAACCGTATACTTGGGAAGTGAAAAGATGCCAAACACAGGATTGTGTGTAGGGCCACCATAGTGTTTGTATTTCATCCAACCCGTTAATCATCAATTGTGGCTCATGGGGATGAAGAGAAAAAGCAAAAGTAAGCCTGATAAAAAAAAAAAACTCAAGAAGGCCACAACACGTGAACTTAGGACGCATTTTATATTGTTTTCGGTGGTGTGGCCCATCTAACTTTTGTATACGGCTTATCTTTTGCATGTATGGTGAATGTAAGAATTCTCATGTGATGGACCGAGTGGATGACACACATACAACATGCCGGTACTTGTGTAAAACAGGTTTTGTAGAGATTCCGGTAGCTGCTTATGGAGTTTCCACAGCTCCTAAATGACAATGACTTGGACACCCACTGGCAGACTTCTAAAGGAGTCAACAAAATAATAATAATAATAATAATAATAATAATAATAATAATAAATCTCAATATAAGATGGAGTAGGTGATCAGATACTCTAGCAGTATAGTGATCGATATGCAGGTACTGGAAAATTGGGTTCCAGTCCTTGGCCGAGTGGTAGACTCTGAGGAGTTTTAACACGAGGTCTTGGGTTCGAAACCCATAGGTGGTGAGATCCCACTACCGCGTGCGTGGGTATGTGGCAGGTGTGTGTAAAAAAAAAAAAAGTACTAGAAAATTGTATTGACACCATAATTCAAATTAAACGGTATAACTTGTGTGGCTACCATGGATTGCACGTCACCTAAGAATCATATCAACTAATCTATTCTAAACTCTGATTAATGGATTTTTGTTCATTGAAATGGACTGTTAAAGAATCAGATTAGTGTAACTTTTGGTTTATGATCATCTAAATTAAGGCTTTTCCTGCCACAACGGTTTAGCTTCAGTTATTTGTTTGATATATAGGCAGTGTCTAAGCAAGTGTATCAACAATCACACGCTGGCAGAGTATTCGAATTTTTCTCATGCAAGATGATATTGGTACTGATCACTATCACCTACTCATCGTAAGCAAAGTTGAGGAAGCAGATTAGGTGCGGCCCGGCCTCACCCAACATGGTACAACCCTGACCGTGGGGCTTACGTTGATGTATGTGTTGTATATCAACACCATCCATCCATTTTGCCAGCTCATTTTTGGGCTCATGCCCTAAATTGTGTTGGAAAAATGGATGGATGGTGTGCATATACGACACATACTTCAAGGTCAACTCCATGGTAATAGCCTCACCTGCTAAACTGTTACCCCATCCTTACTAATTCGTGCATGTCGCCTCTCTTAAATTAGTGAAATGTTAGGATATTATATTGAGTGGAGGAAAATCTTACTTAAAAGTGTTGTGTAGCACGCCAACAACGCAATGAGCCTAGATCCAATCTCAGGCCTCACCCACAAATGATAAACAGGAAGAAATATAAACTAGAAACAGATCAAAGCAATCCAAAACAAACCACAAGACAAGATATACGTGGAAAAACTCCATTCTAGGGTAAAAAAAAACTACGGATGCAAACTTCCACTATGAAGAACGAAGATTACAAGGCAATATATTAACCTCTCCCTTGGAAGTACAGAGAAAATCCTTTGCCCACACCTTAGAAATATTTCCCAATATTCACCTTAACCCTAGAAAAGCCCTAGGGACCCCAATTTATAGTTTTAGCAACTTCCCTTTCCGCATCTCAGTTGCGAAAGGACTTGCGACATGAAATCTGCGAAACTCTTTTCCGCATCCCAGTTGTGAAAGGACTTACGACACAAAATCCGCGAAACTCATTTCCGCATCCCAGTTGCGAAAGGACTTGCGACACGAAATCCGCGCATGTGGCTCCACTTCTCAACAATCTCCCACTTGGAGACACATCGCCATAAACCTTTGTCTTCTTCATCCGGAGTGCACCACCTCCCCGTCTTCAAGCCTGAAGACCAATCAAAGCTGAACAGAGCTTTAGCTTCTCTCGTATGACCGTCTTGGTCAACATATCCGTAGGATTCTCACTTGTATGAATCTTCTCCAGAGCTATCGATCCATCTTCCAGTAACGAATGTATGAAGTGATATCTGATGGCAATATGCTTGGTCCTTGAATGAAAGGTTGAATTCTTGGCCAAGTGTATTGCACTCTAACTGTCACTGTACAGCTTGCAATCTGCTTGCTTCTTACCTAACTCTTCCATGAAACCTTGCATCCACACCATTTCCTTGCATGCTTCTGTAGCCGCAACATATTCTGATTTTGTCATATTGATAGATACTATCTTCTGTAACTGAGAGACCCAACTGACTGCAGTACTACCCAGAGTAAAGACATAACCTGTAGTGCTTCTCCTGCTGTCAATATCTCCTGCCAAATCTGAATCCACGTAGCCTTGTAGCTTGATTTCTGATCCACCATAGCAAAGCTCTACATCCTTAATACCTACCAAATATCTAAGGATCCACTTCACAGCTTCCCAATATTCCTTCCCGGGGTTGTTCATAAACCTGCTAACAACTCCCACTGCTTGAGCAATGTCTGGCCTCGTGCTCACCATAGCATATATGAGACTCCCAATAGCTAACGCGTATAGGACTTTAGCCATGTAGTCTCGTTCCTTGAGGAGTCTAGAGAGTTTTGTAGATTTGAAGTCGTTATTCCTTGAGGAAGACGGTCATCGGCCTCATCTCTGCATCTACATTCAAGATGAATGGATTACTTATTAAAGGATTGGAATTGCATATTTATGAGAAATCACAGTTTACATATAAAGTCGGGTCTTTGTGTCGGATAAGGTTAGGCTAAAATGATTCAAGCCCAAGGCCGGCCTGAAAATCGATCAAAGTCTGCATGTGAGGCCAAGCCCTGTCTGCAGGCAAGCTAGTAGGTCCAAGCTCAGCCTATAGCCAGGTCCGGTTGGTTGAGTTTGACAAGCTATATTGCCAGCATTATCCTCTAGTGGGATTGGAACCCTTTGCGACACTGTTTTACCTAACACATACAACAATAAAACATTGTGGGCCCATTGTTATGGGGAAAAAATCAAGCTAACCTGACGTATAAGACATGTGACAAAAGTTCATCAGAGCAAACTACTTGAACTACCGAGGCACCTACAACGAGGGAAGTTGAGCTGAGCAAGGAAACTCAATAATTGAGCTGAAGTAGAAAACCCCAATCTGAGATAAGGGTACATCAACAAACCCTGACCTCGGATGCTGACATCAATCACCTTGATCATGGATACCGACCCTAACCTTGTATGTTGACTACCTCAGCCACGAATACTGACCTCGACCTTGACCTTGGATGTCAACCACCTCAACCATGGATACCGATCTTGACCTCGAATGTCGACCACTTCGACCAAGGATACTGACCTCAAGCTCGGGATAGAAACATCTGGAGAGAATCTTGCATCATATACGAGCAGAATTACCCAGCAAGATCATATCTAAAGATCACGCCAATCGAGGCATAATCGAAAGAATACTTAAGAATAGATTCCAACTCTAATGCAGGCTCTTTCTGTATATCTTATAAATCTACTCAGATACGCATGTTGCCTAACAAACCTATAAATACATTACCCCGCTTAAAGGAAAGGGAGGCACAACAATCCCAATACTTTTTTTTTTTTTTTTTTTGAAAAAACTTGCTCCTGTTCTTCATATATAACACCGACAACTTACATTTCGAGCTTCCCCAAGAGTAGAAGGACCTTGGGAAAACCTATCATAACTAAAACAACACAGGAATAGGAAAATCCTTGAATCAACGAGACCACTTCCACTTTGGAAGGCAACTCAACCTAAACGAGGCCAGGATTCCTATCAAGGCCGCAGAAGACTCTCATCCCCTCTTTAGACTTCTCTGAACGTTCCCAGCCCCACCTTGTTTAGGAAAAGGAGACCTCTGACCTGGGTTGGGAGATTTGCATAACAGTCTACCAAAGAAGAAGCTTGGCTGGTGCTATCCTTTCGGGCCATGGAATTTGCTGGCTCGTTACCCTCCCTAAAGATGTAGGCAAACACCACCTGCCCTCTGAGTTTGAGACTCTCAATCCTAAAAAGCCAATATCTCCATTTCCAACTTGCATGGGAGGGAGGCCTCCAACAGAAAATTCACTACCAGCTAACAATCCAATTCGACGACCACATTTGAATGGCCCCTACTAAGGCAAAAAAAAAAAAAAAAGACCATCATGAATTGCTGGGAGCTCAACATTGATGTTGGATCCTACCCCATAGCCTTCTGAAAACGTAAAAAGAAATTTATCCTGATCACCTTTGCAGATACCCCCACCACCGGACATACCTGGGTTGCCCCTCACCGACGTGTCCACATTTATCTTCACCCAGCCACTGGATGGTCTCAACCATTTCACAAACAAAGGGGGAATCAAAGCTCGGGCCGAATTAAAAGAACTGCTAAGGGTCGACGGAGCAGCAGCCTCGGTTGAGAAGGGGCCACTGATCGACACCTCGATCTAGATTGCTGATGGGAGGGAGCCTCTGATTAACTCCCTTCTTATGGCCACTAATGGAGGAGAGCCACCAATGGACACGAGCAATCAGTTTTAAAGGAGAAGGTGGTTTCCCGTCGTACACGACCGCATTTATGGCCTTCCATGTCTCCCAGAGAATCAGGCACACGGAACCAACTTCTGGGCAGGTGAAACTCTCATTCTAGCCACCGGGGCGATCCACCACTGGGCTAATCTATTCTCCACCGTGGTGGCCTCCATGACATTGATGTCAAACATCCCTCCAAAATATGACTAGGAATTTTCGCGAGGCTGCTATCAAGGAAAATGTGTTGTATGGACTCACCCGAGTGGCCTAAGTGACTCTAGATAGCTTTGACATCGCAACACACGCATTTGGATGCCAATTGGATACTCCTAGATTGCACGGCACCATCCATCGGAACTGCTTTCATCAGCACTTTCCAGACAAACAGAGATATTTTCGGAGGAAGTTTCGCATGCCAAGCCCATCTAGCCCAGCTTTTACAGGGTAAACTTGATATGCACTTCGATCTCCCATGCGGATTTTACGGAGAATTTGCCCGAAAAGGTGAACAGCCGAAGTGGATTGTCTGGGCCAGCTGATAAGCAGAAACCTTCTTGGAAAATGAAGTTCACTACGTCCTAAGGAAGATAGTGAAATACGACGGATGGAGGGAGTCGGCTGTTTTTGTCCAGGAAGTGCTTCACCTTCATCGACGTCATGGTTGTAGGAATAGGGCTGACAACAATCCCAACTCTAACCACACTTACTTTGGGTTAATCTACTTGATTTATGCATCAGAGGGTCCGAGGCCATAACTAACACCCCATTAAAGTGCAGGTAGGGGCTCGTAGGAGGTGTTACGGGATTGACTATATTCAAGTGATAACACCCACTATGTTTTATGTAGGACATGTTGGGATGCCTTGCACAAACCTTAGGATCTAGCCTCCCGAAACAAACCAGAATTATGGATAATAAAAGCAATGAAATAAATCAAAGCATCAATCACACACCACACAAGAGATTTTTACGTGGAAAACCCTCAAAGAGGTAAAAACCACGGGACCTCGTCCAGATCAACAATCCACTATGAAGTAGAACGTTTACAACCTTCTTCACTCACGCAGGAGTGGATAAACAATAAGAGAAATAGAGAAAACGGAGAGATCTAACCGATTACGAGGACATAGAAGCGCTGAGATGTAGATTGCAAAGTGGAGAACCTCCACGAGCAGAACCTCCCTTCTATAAGCTTCCTCTCTCTCTTTCTCCCTCTCTCTCACCTTTGATAGCCCTAAACCCTTAGCAAATACCTTGTAAAGCTTTAGGAAACCCTCTTGCTATTTTGTGATCCCTAGAAAAACCCTAGGCAACCCCTTTTATAGTTTTGGGAAACTCCTTTCCGCATCCCAGTTGCGAAAGGACTCAAATCCGCAGTTTCGCGCAAAATCGCGGAACAAACTGCGTAACCTACGACCGGTCCTGGATTTCCTACGACCGGTCGTAGCCACCCTCGACCAGTCCTAACTCACCCTCGACCAGTCCTAGCTACAGTAAAAAACAGCAAAATTACTCGCTGGACTTTGAGTCGTGCCAGGGCTCGAAACTACGACCGGTCGAGCGCCTCCCACGACCGGTCGAGCGGGGCTTAGGACCGGTCGAAGACGGGGAAAAAACCCCATCAAATCTCCCCCTTTTTGACCCAGGAGGGATCCACCTTCTTCAAGCCAGCCAGGTTTCTACAAACCTCAAACTTGCCCTTGAGCAAAGCCTTGGTCATCATGTCTGACCCATTATCGTCCGTGTGGACTTTCTCAAGCTGTAACACCTTCTGTTCCAAAGTATCCCTGATCCAGTGATACCGAATCTCTATGTGCTTCGACTTGGAATGCTGACTTGGATTCTTGCTCAAGTGTATAGCACTTTGACTATCGCAATAGACCACGTGCTCCTCCTGCTTTAGGCTAAGTTCCTGTAGGAACCTTTTCATCCAAAGCATCTCTTTACATGCTTCTGTGACTGCGATGTATTCGGCCTCTGTCGTCGACAATGCTACGACCTTCTGTAGCTTGCTCTGCCAAGAAACCGCTCCCCCTGCAAACGTGAACATGAACCCCGATGTAGACTTCCTGGAATCTATGTCACCTGCCATATCTGCATCTGTGTAGCCCTCTAACACAGGTTTTCCATCACCATAGTATAGGCTTAACCTGGATGAGCCTCTTAGATACCGCAGTATCCACTTCACCGTTGCCCAATTGTCTTTGCTAGGATTGGTAAGATACCGGCTGACAACACAAACCTCGTATGCTATGTCTGGGCGCGTACACACCATGACATATATCAAACCTCCTACCGCTGACGCGTAGGTATCTTCTGCATCTCATTCACCTCTCTGTCTTCGTCTTGGGACACTACCTATCGCTCAATCTGAAGTGACCATCCAGTGAAATACTGACCAGCTTCGCTGCATTCATATTGAACCGCTCTAAGACTTTCTCAATATACCGCTCTTGTGACAGCCAAAGCTTCCTGCTACTTCTGTCACGGGTTATCTCCATTCCTAGGATCTGTCTAGCCGGGCCCAAGTCTTTCATCGCAAAAGACTTGCCCAACTCCTGTTTCAGCCTGTCAATCTTTTTGATGTCTTTTCCCATGATGAGCATGTCATCAACATATAACAGCAGAACTAAGAAATCACCGTCTGAGAACTTACGCGTGAACACACAGTGGTCCGACTCCGTTCTGTCATACCCATGCTGTAACATGAACGAATCGAACTTCTTGTACCATTGCCGTGGAGCTTGTTTCAGCCCATACAAGCTCTTCCTCAGCCTACACACCATATGCTCCTTGCCCTTGACTTCGAACCCCTCTGGTTGGTGCATGTAGATCTCTTCTTCCAGGTCACCATGGAGAAAGGCAGTTTTAACATCTAACTGCTCTATCTCCAGATCCATGCTAGCCGCCAACCCAAGCAACACCCGTATGGATGTCATCTTCACCACTGGTGAGAATATCTCCTCGAAGTCTATGCCTTTCCTCTGACCAAACCCTTTCACCACAAGTCTGGCCTTAAACCTCGTCTGTGAATTCTTCTGCTCAACCTTCTTTCTGAACACCCACTTGTTGCTCAAAGCTTTCTTGCCCTTAGGCAATTTCACCATGTCATAGGTGTGGTTCTTATGCAAGGATTCCATCTCCTCTTGCATAGCTTTCAACCACTCCTCCTTATGCTCGTCGGCTAGGGCCTCAGAATAATCTTCTGGCTCTCCCCCATCGGTTAGCATAATGTACTCATGCGGCGAGTACCTCTTGGACGGCTGTCTGTCCCTAGATGACCTCCTCACCTGTGGCTCAACAGGTGGATCAAGTGGGGGCTGCTCCCCTGGTCCATCTTCTGAAGGAACTCCTCGTCCTCTGCACCTTGCTGTACTCCCCGTCATCAGGCACCACGGGAGGAGTAATCGGATCCATGTCCTCTAGCTCACCTGAACTAGGCTGGTTCTTCTCTGGCTTACCAATGTCTTCGATACACTGATCTTCAAAGAAAACCACATCTCTGCTCCTGACGAGCTTCTTCTCGGTCGGATCCCATAACTTGTAACCGAATTTTTCATCACCGTACCCCAAGAACACACACTGCCTGATCTTCATATCGAGCTTGGACCTCTCGTCCTTTGGTACGTGAACGGATGCCCTGCATCCAAACACCCTGAGATGACTGTACGATGGATCCTGTCCAGTCCACACCTTCTCAGGCACTTCTCCATTCAACGGGGCTGATGGAGACCTGTTTATCAAATACACCGCCGTGCGCATTGCTTCTCCCCAGAACGTCTTGGGCAACTTCGCATGGGATAACATGCATCTGATTCTCTCAACAATGGTGCGATTCATTCGCTCAGCTACACCATTATGCTGGGGGGTCTTGGGAACCGTCTGTTCATGCCGTATACCCTGGGACTTGCAGTACTCATGAAAGTCGCCAATGTATTCACCACCATTGTCAGTGCGGATGCACTTCAATGGTCTACCTGTCTCTCTCTCGACCATAGCATGAAACAATTTAAACACACCAAAGACCTCGTCCTTGGATTTCAAAGCATAAACCCAAACCCTCCTAGATGCATCATCTATAAAAGTAACAAAATACAATGCCCCACCCAAGGTTTTTGTCCTCATAGGACCACAAACATCAGAATAAACCAAATCTAATGCATGCACTTTATTAACATGAGAAGCAGTTTTAACGAATGAAACTCTATGCTGTTTCCCTGATAAACAATCAAGACAGGTTTTAAGAGGCATACCTGTCACGTCTGGAAGGAGCTGCTTCTTTGCTAGTACCTGAAGCCCTTTTTCACTCATGTGGCCTAGACGCCTGTGCCACATGTCAATAGCTGAATCTTCCGCTGCGTTCAACCCACCCTTGCACATACTGACACTTGCCTTGTACAGGGTGCAACACTTCTTTCCTCTAGCCACGATCAATGAACCCTTGATGAGCTTCCATCGCCCACCAGCAACCGGCTTTCATAGCCATCATCATCCAACCTTCCCGTCGACATCAAGTTGAGGCGAAGGTCTGGGATATGCCTCACATCCTTGAGAACCAATGTGCAGCCCACATCAGTTTTCACACAAATATCACCAACTCCCACGATCTTTGATACGCCAGAATTTCCCATCTTCACAGTTCCATAGTCACCTGACTTGTAGCTTGTGAAGGAGTCCCTGTGTGGAGTCGCATGAAAAGAAGCTCCCGAGTCTATCACCCAGTCGGTGCCCTGACTCGTAGCCGTGAGACATACATCGTGACTTGTAGAAAGAATAACTACCATGTCGCCATCTGAAGCGACCGCAGTGGAATCTGATTCATCTTCCTTCCCTTTTCCTTTCTTGTCGTTCTTACGACATTCATGCTTATAGTGGCCCTTCTTGCCACAATTCCAGCATTCAACATCTTTTCTGTTGCTCGACTTGCCTCTTGATTTATCTCGGGCCTTCCCGCCCTTCCTGTTCTTTCCTCTCCCCCGTTCCTGTGTCACAAGGCCTCTTGCTGAGTAGACCCCTGAGACTTCCTCCTTGTCTCTTCATTAAGAGACAGCTAGTTACCTGTTCCATGGATATCTTTCCGTCTGGCGCGGAGTTACTTAGAGACACCACCAATGTCTCCCAACTGTCAGGCAATGAACTAAGCAATAGTAAAGCCTGCAATTCATCATCCAGGACCATCTTCATAGAGGTGAGTTGGTTCACTATATTGCTGACCTCATTCATGTGCTCGGCCACAGAACCACCATCCTTGAACTTGAGATTCACAAGTCGCCTTATCAGAAATATCTTATTACCGGCTGTCTTCCTCTCATACAGCCCTTGTAATTTTAGCCATAGGCTTTCGGCTGAGGTTTCCGTAGACACATGGTGGAACACAGAATCATCCAACCATTGTCTAATAAACCCCACCGCCTTTCGGTCCGTCTTCTTCCAATCATCATCAGTCATATCCTTGGATTTTGCTGATATGCCTGAGATTGGAGAATATAGGTCCTTGCAATAAAGCAAGTCCTCCATCTTAGCCTTCCATATGGTCCAGTTAGAACCATTGAGGCTGATCATCCTTGAGCCACCTTCCATAATTCAAAACCGATCCTACCCGTTCAATGAACTTAGCTCTGATACCACTTTGTTGGGATGCCTTGCACAAACCTTAGGATCTAGCCTCCCGAAACAAACCAGAATTATGGATAATAAAAGCAATGAAATAAATCAAAGCATCAATCACACACCACACAAGAGATTTTTACGTGGAAAACCCTCAAAGAGGTAAAAACCACGGGACCTCGTCCAGATCAACAATCCACTATGAAGTAGAACGTTTACAACTTCCTTCACTCACGCAGGAGTGGATAAACAATAAGAGAAATAGAGAAAACGGAGAGATCTAACCGATTACGAGGACATAGAAGCGCTGAGATGTAGATTGCAAAGTAGAGAACCTCCACGAGCAGAACCTCCCTTCTATAAGCTTCCTCTCTCTCTTTCTCCCTCTCTCTCACCTTTGATAGCCCTAAACCCTTAGCAAATACCTTGTAAAGCTTTAGGAACCCTCTTGCTATTTTGTGATACCTAGAAAAACCCTAGGCAACCCCTTTTATAGTTTTGGGAAACTCCTTTCCGCATCCCAGTTGCGAAAGGACTCAAATCCGCAGTTTCGCGCAAAATCGCGGAACAAACTGCGTAACCTACGACCGGTCCTGGATTTCCTACGACCGGTCGTAGCCACCTCGACCAGTCCTAACTCACCTCGACCAGTCCTAGCTACAGTAAAAAACAGCAAAATTACTCGCTGGACTTTGAGTCGTGCCAGGGCTCGAAACTACGACCCGTCGAGCGCCTCCACGACCGGTCGAGCGGGGCTCAGGACCGGTCGAAGACGGGGAAAAAACCCCATCAGGACATCCCCTCCATTCATCGATCTTCCCTTATCTTCATGACCTTGGGGTAAAAAATCACTGTGAGCCATAACTCAGCTGGGGCATACTACAATTTGAGTAGGGGACGCCACCCATAGGTTTGTGTGTAGGACCACTATCGTGTGTGTATTTCATCTAACTTATTAAATCAACAGTTTTGACTCACCTTGATGAGGAGAAAATACCCAACAAAAAAAAAAAAAAAAAACTGAAAACAAAAAAAAAACAAACTTTGGCAGGCCACAACATGTGCACTTAGAGAATTTAGACACAAATTTACATTGATCCCAGTGGTGTAGCCTAAGTTCTGTCTCTTATAATCTTTTGCATGTTAGTTGAATATATTGGTTTTCACGCGATGGACCGAGTGGATGGCACACATACAACATGGCAGGCCCCACAGGAGCAGGGTGCTGTACATGGTCGCCCTTACTAGAAGGAAGCAGATTCGGTGCAGTCCGGTCTCACCCGGGAAGACAGTGCGGACCTTACATGGGGCCACCTTAATGCCTTAATGCATTTCTTAACTCGACCATTTTGACCACCCATTTTGTGAGATCATTTTGGGGCACGAGCCCAAAAATGAAGAAGATCCAATGAAGAAGATCCAAATATCAGGTGGGCCATGTCATTGAAAATAGTTGTGATTGACCATTAACAACTTATATTAATGGATTATAAAAGTTTTGGATTTGATTTTTTTTTTTTTCCCTTCGTCCAAGCTTTGTTTGACCTTATGAACAAGTTGGATGGAAAATAAACATTACATAAACATTTTGACGAGCCCTAGGAAGTTTTTAATGGTGGGATGTTCGGTCTCCATTGTTTCCAATAGTATGGTCCACGTGAGATATTGACCTACTTCATTTTTTAGCTCATGCTAAGGGGGCATTAGAATCATAAGTAACTTAAGATAAACTACTCATGGCTCGATCAAGTAGCTTACCTTGGTTATACTTATTAAGCTGGAGTGATTAACTTTAACTAAAAAAAAAAGTTACTTATAATTAATCTTAAAACTAAACTTCTTTCAAATAAGCTACTAATCTACTTCTATATATTAGTAGAAAAATGACTTATTTGATGATATCCAAACCGGCGCCCCTAAATGATTCGGCAAAAATGATGGACAACATGGATATAAAACACATACATCAAGGTGGGCCCCTAGATATGGGCCATAGGGCCGCACTTAATCCGCTCCCCTAGTGGATGTCCTCCATGTTTTGGATGAAGCTGATATTTGTTTTCCCTTCATCCCGTTCTGTATGACCTTATGAAGATGTCGGCTGGGCTGTGCCAAACTGGGTTGGCCTAAAACAATTTAAACCCAAGCTCAGCTAGATATTGATCAAACCTTGCATGTGAGGACAGGCCCTTTCCAGGGACATGCTAGTAGTTCCAAGCCCATCCCAAACCAGGTCGAACTGGTCAGGTCAAGCGGGCTACCGGCCGGGCCAATTGCCAACGTTATCCTCCAGTGGGACTGGAATCCCCTACAACAACGGTTCTACCCAACACATACAGCAATAAAGCTATGTGGGTCCATCATGTTTTATGTGGGATATCCACTCCGTTAATCATGTCTGCCCCTAGCTTCCAGGCCCTGGGATTAAGAATCAGTATGATCCATGACTCAGTTGCGGCACACCACAGGGAACAATGGGTATGGGACGCCAACCATAGGTTTGTGTGTAAGGCTATTATAGTGTGTATATTTCATCCAACTCATTAATCATCAGCTATGGCTCATGAAGACGATCCGAATATATAAAAATAAGCCTGATAAAAAACTCAGGCAGGTTACAACACGTGAACTTAGAGATTTTAAATGCAATTTTAAATTGTTTCGGTTGGTGTAGACATCTAGGTTCTGTATCAGGCTTATCATTTGCATGTACGGTGAATATAGGAATTATCATGTGTTGGAGTGAGTGGATGGTACACATACAACATGAGGGGCCCCACAGGATTTTGGTGTTGTACAGATGTCTAAAACAGGTGTTTTAGAAATTGCTGTAGGCCCAAGTGGAGCTTCTTAGCTCAGTAATGACCATGACTGGACAACCACCCCAAAAGACTTGAAATTAGTGGAGGAAAGATATACTTGTAGACTTTTCAATAAAAGATAAGATGGGGTGATTTGATACTCTGGCAGTATGCTGATCGACATGTAGGTAAAGGAAATTGTATTAACACAATCATTCAGATAAAAACAGCCAAATTGTACGGCTACCACGGATTGCTCATAATCTAAGAATCAGATGGATTAATCCATCCTAAACTCTGATTAATAGATGTTTGTTCATTTAATTTAGACTGTTAAAAAGTCAGATTAATTTAACTTTTGGTTTATAATCATCTAAATTAAGGCTCACTATCTGGACGGTTTAGCTTTAGTTTTTTTTTTTTTTTTCAAAAACCATCTGCTATATTCATGATCCAAAATATATACAAGAGGGATTCGGGCGGGCCCGCAAACAGGGATCGCTTTAGTTACTTGTATGCCACATAGGCAATTTCTGAGCTTGTGTATCAACGGTCACACGCTAGTAGAGTATCCAAGTTTCTATCACGCAGGACGATGTTTTCTGGCGCCATGGATGACTGGTGCCCAGTCAAGTCCACATTGCTTGTTGTTGTCAAAGTCTCGTGGAAAGTTGAACGCAGGCGGGGTATGGCCCATTTTCTGTTCAGGTGATTGAGAAATTTCCTTGATTTTTCATAGGAGAAAATGCATGGAAATGTCCTGAGAAATGTTAATTCCATGTAAGGGTAGCTTTGGGTCGGGTGGGGCTCAGCACAAGTTTGACCTGTTTACTTAAACGGGTCTTACCCGACTCATAGATCATTAGGCAAGGACCCTGACCCATATATGTCCTACAAAGCCTCGATTAATTAAAAAAATACCAGGGAGGTGAAGAAGGCTGCATTTCATGTGAGCTTAACAAGTGACTACATATTTTAAGATTGTAGTGTTTCATTTGCATAAAACCGAAGAAACAATACAGGTGGATCACCATCCTAAAACATCGAGTAGATGGATCCAACTTTGTATTCTTTTATTGATCCTAAAGTAACACTTTGATTTGATGATTCTAATCACGTGATTTATGGCTCATAAACATTGGACGGTTGTAACAAATTGGCCCCATTCAAAGGGATAGGATCATGCAATCAGCATTTCTTCCGCCATGCTCTCTGGTCGTATGAATGGATGAATGATTTATATCGACGATATGCTAAGTCACCCCGTATGCCATTTAAAATATCTGGGTATAGTACTGATGCTCGCATGAAGTTAGGGAGGTCAGCATAACCTTATATAATATTGTGTATTTATATATTAATTACTAATTTGTGTGTGGGTGCCCGCTTGATGGGGCTTACATGTGAGCTCTTGTCTACTGTTTGAAAGTATGTAATATGTATGTAATATACATGGGTGATATGATGTGCATGATTTAATGATTTACTTGGAATTGGCTTTGGAATTTTCATTTGACTACTTGGGCTGAAATAATTTGAAATTTTCATTTTATTATCACATTTGTCATGTGCAATGATCACGGGGAGGCCCGGCTCGTCATAGGCATAGAAACTGTCAAATGGGGTAGGCATGGACAACACTTTGGATTTTCTATTGGACATGAACTGAGCTTGGGCTGGCCTTAAGGATTTGATTTGGGATTAGGACGCATGAAATCTACGGATAAAATTTATCACTGTTTTAGAAAAAAGAAATAGGAAAAGGGGAAAAACTGAATTCACGAGGAACAAAATTCATGTACAACTAATTCCTAATAACTAAGAATTTTTTCAATATAATTTTCTAATAGAAAAAAATAATTCAAAGAAATTTAACAAAAATTTTCTACTAACCTGATTTGCACTACAGGTAAATTTCATGTTTAAACTCTTCTCTAATCTAAACAGACACTTAAATAAAAGAAACCTTGCTAGTGCTTTGAATTTATACTTAAATGCCAACATAAATGCAGTTTATATGTCCAGCTCAATGCTCGAGGGTCATTTCCAAAAGTTTCCTTGGTTTAGAAGTGATTAAGTTATACCAATGAGAAAGTACTCTTGAAATGCGCCTGCATTCCTCTCAACTGCAATGTGAATGAAGGGTAATTGCAACCTCATTGATAATTTGTGGTTCAATTCAATAGTGCATCCAAATAAAGCCTTTTTTTTTCTTTTTTTTTCCAGAAAAGTGGGAGCACACCACTTATAACTTCGTTGATATGCAAACACGATATACAAACAAAATATTAATATAAAATAGTTAAAGATGAACATATAAATAGGGAAAAAAAAAAGAGTCACACAATAAAGCTAAAAGTGCATGAAACATTCTCATTTAACATGGGCCTAGGAATATGTTGAATACCCCTCTCCATCCATCACTTCCTTTCTTCTAGCACTGTCTTCAACTTAGCCACCTTTGTTACCCATTCCAAGTAGATCTTTTTCATTATTTTATCAGAAAGTCGATAATAAGCAATCCTCCATGACTTCTTAAAGATTAAAACACCACATACTCCCCAAAATCCCACTACAAATCCTGGTGCCATGCTAGTAAAAAACCATACCCACTCAAACCCTTCTTCATCCCTCTCTTCTTCAACTCCATTGGCTATGGGCATAGGAGTTTGAGATGTTTTATCTTTTGGGCACTCTTTTGGAAGCGGAGGCCCACAAAGATCAAGGTTGTTGCTATAGATGGAAGGATCAATTAAAGTCTGGAGCTGCCTGCCAGTCGGAATCTGCCCAGACAAGTTGTTATGTGACAGATTAAGAATACTCAAGAAATTTAATGCCGACAAGTTCTGTGGAATAGCACCAGAAAGCTGATTCCACGATATGTCAAGAGACTGTAATTGTCGCAAGCCATTGATATTCTTTGGAATGTTTCCTATCAAATGATTCTTAGACAAGTTCAAACCTTGCAGCCCGGATAGATTTGCTAATTCTTCTGGGATCTCCCCGGATAAATGATTGCTTGAGAGGTCTATCACAGATACAAGGGAAAGCGTCGTCGTATAATCAAGTTCCTTTCCTTTAATAATGACTGATATGTTCTCCTTATAAACTATGGTCCCTTCATCATCATCACCATAGCCATCTATCAAAATACTTCTAATTGGATGCTCCATCATAGCCATGGCACTGAAATTGCTAAAACACTTTGGTATGGTTCCGAACAGTTTGTTATGTGCGATGTCCAAAATCTGAGAGAAGTAAGATGACATAGCTGTGGAGGAATATTTCCAGAAAACATATTTGACCGAAGGTTGAGAATCTGGAGATCTGATAGGCTTTCCCCTATCCATGTTGGTATCTTTCCAGAGAATTTGTTCTCACTAAGATCGATTGTTTTGAGAAAAGTGCAGTTTCTCAATGATGCAGGGAGTTCGCCTGAAAAATTATTGCTGCGAAGATGCAACCATTCGAACATTTGTATAAAACCCAAAGATTCTGGAATGGTACCATGTATATTATTGTTTGCCAAATCCATGGTAGACAATTCAGCCAAGTCACCCAAACACCGAGGAAGTTCTCCCATCAATTGATTGTATGAGAGATCCAGGGCTCCCAAGTTTTCCATTTTACATATAGACAGGGGAATGCTACCACTCAAACGATTATTGGAAAGTGAAAGGAAATAAAGAGATGTTTCACCAATGGTTATGGGAATGGGTCCGAAAAGTAAATTATTGGAGAGATCCAAAAAGGCTGCATTAAGAAACGAGTGTGGCAATGGACCTCTAAAGTGGTTGAAACTTAAATCAATAGTCACCCGACGAGCAAATTGCAACGAATTTGGAATGTCGCCACTGATATGGTTGTGAGAAAGATTCAAGTAGGAGATTTGAGAAGACAAGTTCCAAAACCAGTCTGGTATGAAATCAGAAATTTGGGCATCGGAGAAGTCAAGTTTGAAAATAACCTTTTGTGTTCTAAGCCACGCAGGAAATTGGGGCCCTAACTGACAAGACCTCATTCTGATATATTTGAGTTGAAAAGGAGGAGCCCAGTTGGAGCTAACGTTCAGAATTAAGGAATTTGAAGATAGGTCCAACGATTCCAATTTCGTTAGATTGACAAAGTGAATTTCAGACACACTGCCTTCAAACGAATTAGAAGATATCCTCAAATTAATTAGTTCTGAAAGTTGTCCAAGACTCTCTGGTAAAGTCCCATTAAAGTTGTTGTAGCTCAGATATAACTCTCTCAAGGATGAGAAATTTCCAAGAGTTTCAGGAATGGGGCCATACAGTGAGTTTTCCCTGAGGTCAAGTGATTTCAGATTTTTATGATGCACTAACCAATCAGGAAAATAACCACTGATGACATTTGATGCCATATTCAGTTTCTCCAAACTCTCCTGAATGCATCCAGATAAACATTCTACAAATCCACTTATCTCTCTCCTGATAAAGTTATATGAGAAATCTACAGTACGCAAGTTGCAGAGCTTTCCAAGAGCAATTGGGATTGGATCTTGAAATCGATTCATTCCGAGATCAAGATACTCTAGGCTGCTGAGATTGAACAACCAATCTGGAATTCTTGAGCCAAGAAAATTCCAAGAGAGATCAAGGACTGAAAGAGATGTGAAATTAACATATGGAAGAGAAGTAGTAATGTTAGGAAGTTCACAATCGGAGAGGCGTAGCTCGGAAAGAGAAGGAAGCATATTAATAACCTGTAACCAATCGTGTGACTGACTGAGGTCCACACCCTCCATATCAAGGTGTCGTAGAGAAGAAAGTCGAGAAAGCCAGTGAAGGTTGTCAACTTCTGAACCACCATTAATAGTATAATATGAATGAAGATCGAGATAAACCAGGCTAGAGAGATTACCGAGATGATGGGGAATCATTCCCACAAAGCCGTTATTTGAAAGATTAAGATATTTAAGTTTCTTGAATGAACCGATGAATTTCGGGATGGGTATGGCATCAAAATAATTCGAGCTTAGGTCCAAGTAATTCAAATGATTCAACTCAACCAAAGAAGGATTTATCTTCTGAGACCATGAATAGTTCTCTTCGAAAGGTAAGGGGTTTCGAAGGTTCAGCTTGACGACGTGACCCGTTCTGTTGTTGCAGCCGACTCCGCTCCATGCGCAGCAATCATGACCCACCCAAGAAGAGAGCCGATTGATTGGATCAACAAGGCCTTGTTTGAAGTTGAGGAGGGCTTGCCTCTCCCTTTCTATGCAGACCACCTTCACTTCTCCATCGTAAGAAGTGGATTGAATGATCTCAGAGCATAGAAACGCAAGCAGTAAAAGAAAGACGATTCCCACCGACCCACTCATTATCACACAACACAGGACAGGATTTTCAGAAGTATTCCTGGGAGATTTAGCTAAGCCCTATATATAAGAGAGTCCGGATCATCGGTTGCTGGGAGATTCATAAGAGAGATGAGCAAGGAAACGTCAGAAGATAGAGAAAGAGTTACAAGGTGGGCAAGTACAGTAGACTTTTCAACAAAAATGGGCGAGTTAATTGATACTCTGGCAGAGAATGATAGTTGATACTCAGAGATTGTACCCCTTGCATATAATAATAAACGTCCAAATTGCGTAACTTATGTTGAATAAGTAATCAGCTCAAAATCAGATCAATTGAGAGATCGAAAAACCTGATTAATGGACATTTGCTCTTTGAATTCACACCAATTAACTATTTTTCAATACCACAGTACGTTAGTTCCCCACCATAATCTAATTTAGAGAAGAATGAACCAGTGTTACTTTTGGTTTTTGACCCGGGTAAATTAATTCTCAACATTTAGACGGTTTAGATTGCTTAAAATTTTCATGTTTAATTTCTTAGTGACTGGGTATCAACCGTTGACTCCAGCAGATGATCCCCATATTGGTGGGGCCGACAGACCTTTTCCCGCACCGACTGGTTCACACCGAGGGACGCGGATTGCGTCCTACCCGGCCACCCGGACCGTAATCCGTCCGGGCAGGGCTCCGTGGGGCCCACTGTGATGTAAGTCTTTTATCCACGCTGTTCATATCTTTTCTCAGATCATTTTAAGGTATTATTCCAAAAACGAGTTAGGTAAACAGCTTCTAGGGACCACAAAGTGGGGATTGAACAGTGACCCTTAGAAAGGTTTCAACTGTGGGTGTCATTATCACTGCAGCTTCCTTTCGTGTGGTCCACTAAAGATGTGAACCTGCCTCATTTTTAAGATAATAATTTTAAATGGTCTGATAAAAGCGATGAACGGCGTGGATAAAAGACTTACATCAAGGTGGGCTCCACAGAGCCCTGACCGGAGTAAGACGGGGGAGGGGGGGTTATCTTGTTAGTACACGCCCATGTCAGTGCACACACTCCATGTTAGCCACACCGAGGGGTTACGGCCAAATCCGAATTCCCCACAATTCCATTTAAGGGCGTGTTTGGCCGGACCAATTCCATGGAATTAGGTGGGATGGAATGGATTTTAAGGTAATGATGGTGGTGTCGGTATTTGTCCCATGATCCATGGGTTTGGGATAGCCCATGGGATATACAGCAGCCTGTTTGGACCATCCCAAATGGATGGGTTTGCATCTACACGCTTCTTGTGGTGTGCCCCACTCATTGTTTTATATTTGCCTTAAAACAAATTTATGGCTAAATGTATGCCGGTGAAATGATGGACGGAGCAGATATCTCATTGATATCTTGGTGGGCCCTATATAGAGGTGAAAAATCACATCCTAGGATTGACATAATCTAGGTTAGCTAACAATGGTGTTTACGAGGCAAGGGACATCCCACCATCCCAAATGGGGGATGGGATGAGATGGCACGGGATAACCCTCCTAATCCCAGGATAGCTCACATCCAGCGCCCGGCCAAACATGATGGGACTCGGATTTCCATAGTGACTCCACCACTATTCACCCCAGTAGTGGTCCGTGCTGGAAAAGCTCTATGGGTCACCATGATGTACATCATGTGTTTTACCCACATCTTTCAACGATTTCATTTTAGTTTATGGACCCAAAAATAAGGCAGGTCCAAATCTCCGGTGGACCATACCACAAAAAACAGTTGATTAAACGTCCACCGTTAAAAAACTTATTAAGAGCCACAAAAGTTTTCGATCAAACTGATATTTGCATTTTAAATTCATCCCGTCTGTGTGACTTTATGATAGTTGGATGACAAATAAACATTATGGTAGACCATAGGGAGGTTTCAACGGTGGGC
This sequence comes from Magnolia officinalis, assembly GCA_021015155.1. Taxonomy (NCBI): domain Eukaryota; kingdom Viridiplantae; phylum Streptophyta; class Magnoliopsida; order Magnoliales; family Magnoliaceae; genus Magnolia; species Magnolia officinalis. Next base: position 53,686,981 of record JAJHSJ010000018.1, read on the forward strand.
ATCATTGTACCTATTGCTTTATGTGGTGTGGTCCACTTGAGCTCTGGATCTACCTTATTTTTGAGCCCACGTCCTCAAATGATCTCATAAAATGCATGGATTGTGTGGATATAACACATTTGTTATGGTGTGGCTCAAAGAATATGGTAAAGTTAACACACCAAGGAGGCTAGTGGTGGTGTGTGACACACAGGGCAATCCACTTGTGGATCATGTTGCCTGTCCTAGTCACAGGAGTGGATTAGCTGTTACCCAAATAACATCTTAGCGGGTGTTACCCTTACCCAATCCTTTGGGCCTAAGAGTCGTTCCTAAGTTTAGCCCAAAGCTCGATGAGAGACAGAGGCATGGGATGTTGCTCCCATTGTAACTTATTTTTATTATTTTTGGAAAACTCAATTACCAAGGATACATATTATAGAAAGAAAAATATATAGCATGCTAAAGATGTTCAATGGTACTTAACGTGATATTTACATAATTACAACTGGTATGATGATAAGACAGGGAGTTGCTTAAAGGTATTCAAAAGCAAACGAGGCGGCTGAAAAGTATTTAAAAGAAAATCAAGCAGCCGAGAGGTGTCTTGAAATGAAATGAGTGGCTGAGAAGCGTATGGAAGTGGAACGAGAGGGCCGAGAGGCGTATGGAAGCAGAAAGAGCAGTTGAGAGGCGTGCAGAAATGGAACAAGCAGCTGAGAGGCGTATGAAAGTAGAACGAGCGATCGATAAAGGAAACAAGGCCTGACCGACAAAAGAGGAACAATCACATAAAGAAAACATAATAAGAGAAGCATTTAGAGAGAGACTTTTCGACTACTGTAACTGTTGGAATAATAAAAGAAGCATCTAAAAGAATATGCTAATCAAACCAAACAAATCTATTAATTTACTTTATCTCAGCTTATTCCAAAGGTATCAGTAATTCGGTAGTGATAACTCTTAGCTCTAGCCTTCTAGTTGTAATCCAAATTTCTGGTCACACCATGGATTTGTCCTTTATCTAATATCACACAACTTTTTTCTTATCCAATATCAAACCGTTTTTCTTTTGAGAACATAATCTTACAATTGCTTCTACCCTTGTGTTCAATCCCTCAATCAAGTGGATAAAACCTCTGATAGGTGCCCTCTTCAAATTTGATCTGACCCCAACTTGAAGCCAAGTACCTAGCTAAAGCCCAATGGGTAGCCAACTCGATCGAATCCACGTTTGGATCTTCGGATATGGCGGTGGACCCAAACCCAAACCTCACCAGTTGACAGGCTACACAGTCCATGTGGCCAGTCGAAGTCACCTGTGGAAGGTTGTATGGGACCGACGTGGCTATACCTTCTCAACGGTTTTCTTTACGGGGAAATTTAATTTACATTGACAAAATGGTAGAAGAGTATAAAGTGACGATGGATCAGGATGCCCTAGATTCAAGTGCCAAACTTAATTGAGTACATTCAACTGAAAAAAAAAAAAAAAAAAAAAAAAAAAAAAAAAAAAAAAAAAGGAAGAAGAAAGAAGAAGAAGAAGAAGAAGAAAACCATGAGAGTGGTTGCTAGATCTTCCAATTCGGGATTATATTTCAGAGCATCAATCAGCGATGGTGTGATGAAATAACCATGAGCCTCGCTGGTTAGAACTGAAAACCTGTGAGACTAGTCCATCTTGGACAATTTTGTTTTTTCTGTTTTGTTTTGCTTTTTTGTTTTTTGTTTTTGTTTTGTGTGTGAACTCATTCTTCAAAAGCTACGACTTTGGCACTTAAAATGAGTTAATAAGAGGGTCCCAATCTATGGAATCGTAAAAGAGACTTTGCACTAACATTTATTGTCCACTTTGAAAAATTCGGATTGTGGGCCCTTTTTCTCTAAATAAGACATATCATATGTTGTTATGTGTCTATCGGTCCGAATTCAAACCTGGCAAATAACTATAGCAGGTTCGGTTTCATTTAAAAGGGGCGCGGATTAGGTACTACCCCACCTGTTACGGGCCACTGAGGGGCTACCATGATGTATGACTTCTATCCACATTGTCTATCCATTTTTCCATATCATTTTAGAATGTTGTACCAAAAATAAAGCACATTCAAGTTTTAAATGGACCACACAGTGGAGATTAAATTCCTACCGTTGAAAAATTCTCAAGGACCATAGAAGTTGTGGATCATGATGATATTTATTTTTTCACTTCATCCAGATGTATATGACCATATCAACAGGTTAGATGGAAAATAAATGACACGGTGGACCCTAAGAAGGTTTCAATGGTGTGTCCTAAGCACTGTTACTTCCTGTGGTGTGGTCCACTTGAGACTTTTATCAGTCTTATTTTTGGTACAGCATTCTAAAATGATATGGAAAAATGGATGGACGGTGTGGATAGAATTCAGACCGTTAATTAACGATTTTTCTATAGCAAGCTACCTTAGTTGTCCAAGAATATTCCAAGTAGAGAATTGAACACCTACAAGTTGAAAACTCATTGGGGCACAAAAGTTTTGGACTAGGCCTGATATTTGTGTTTTCCCTTCATTAATGTCTGTGTGGAATTATGAACTGGTTGGGTGGCAAATAAACATCATGGTCTCCGTAGGAAGGTTTGGGCGTTGTTATCACCATTGTTTTCAGTCGTGCGGTCCACTTAAGCGTCATTCTTGAGCTCATGCCAACAATCTGAATAAAACACTTACATCATGGTGGCCCCACATAGTCAAAATTGATGGGTTTTTTTGTCCCGTGCTCAACCGGTCATGAGCCCTGTTCGACTGGTCGAAGGCTGGTGGTCGACCAGTCATGGAGTCAAGTCGTGGCTCGACTCAAAGTCCAGCGAGTTTGGGATAATTTATTCCGGGGTGCTCGATCGGTCGTAGGAGGTTCTCGACCGATCGTAGGTGGCTCTCGACCGGTCGAAGGCTCGTCACGACCAGTCGTAGCTACGCAGATTCGTTCCGCAATTTTGCGCGGATTTCGTATCGCAAGTCCTTTTGCAACTGGGATGCGGAAATGAGTTTCCTAAAACTTTAAATAGGAGTTCCTAGGGCTTTTCTAGTGACAGCAAGAGGGTTTCGTAAAGCTTTACAAGAGATTTGCTAAAGGGTTTAGGGCTATCAAAGGTGAGAGAGAGGGAGAAAGAGAGAGAGGAAGCTTATAGAAGGGAGGTTCTACTCGTGGAGGTTTTCTACTGTGCAGTCTATATCTCAGTGCTTCTATGTCCTCGTAATCGGTTAGATCTTTCCGTTTTCTCTATTTCTCTAATTGTTTATCCACTCCTGCGTGAGTAAAGAAGATTGTAACGTTCTACTTCATAGTGGATTGTTGATCTGGACGAGGTCCCGTGGTTTTTACCTCCTTGAGGGTTTTCCACGTAAAAATCTCTTGTGTGGTATGTGATTGATGCTTTGATTTATTTCATTGCTTTATTATCCATAATTCTGGTTTGTTTCGGGAGGCTAGATCCTAAGGTTTGTGCAAAAGCATCCCAACAAAAATATATCCCCAGTCACTGGGTCTCCAACCAATATGCCTCTGAATATAAATGAGGTATGGCCATCTTCCCGGTTCTCTTGAGAGGGAAATTTTCTTGATTTGTCATAGAAGAAAGTTGATGGAAGTGTCCAAGATGGTGGCTGGATATGGGTGGCAATGAGTCCGATTTGAGTCAACACAAGCCCAACCCATTTATTAAACAGGCCAAAATATTTGTATTAAACCAAAAAGGTCCATGTCCATCCGCCATACAAGTGCATAATTGCACGGTGCCAATGGTTGGAAAGCCAAGGAACAATAGAATAGGTTGGATGTTGTACCCAACAAGCTATTTTATTGGGATGCCTACCAGAAATAGATGATCAGCAGCATGTGGGTCCCGGTCAGTAGGCCCAACTAAGATCAGTCAAGACTAAAATTATTTTAAAAAAAATTATTATTATGTCCAAGTCCTCCAAGGAAGAGCATATGTTTTGAAAGATATGAATGAAAAAATCACAAAGGCTTCCATTAATAACCGAATCCTGAAGTTGCATTATCCCTCTTCATGGGAGGTAGTCTAGGAACAAACCAAACAGATTTGAAGGGCAAGAATTATAATATCTTGTTACCCGCAAAAGAATAAATGCAAGCAGTTTGCATTATAAGAAAGGGCCTTGAAATTAGGGTAGTTGAATTAAAAATAATAATAATAATAAAATAAAAAAGAGAAAATTCTCAGCCAATCTACCCATTAATCAATTGGGCCACACATGCATATGAATAAATATATTTAGATGCACATAAATAAATATATTTTAAAAGAATAAAACAAATAAATGATCTACATTTAAGATGGATGGATTACTTATCTGAGAATTGGGATGACATATTTGGCATATAACACATTTACATATAGGGTCACATTTACATATAGGGTACATTTGAATTGCAAGTTATTTAAAATAAGCTACTTATGCCTCAAATCACTTATCTTAGTTTCTGCTTATTAAGTAGATAAGTGTGTTTGGTAAACAACATATTTATCAACCTCTTCGATCTCGCTTTTGTTTCTCTTGATGTCTTTCTTGAGCAAAACTTCTGAAAAGTAAAAAAACTAAAAGAAGTAATTGAAGTGATTAAGTTGTTTTTAAGTAAAAAAGTAAATTGTAACTAAACATAAACCAAATTTACTTATCTACCGTTGTAAGTAGAAAAAGTAACTCATTTAGTGGTATCCAATTAAATGGGCCCATAAAGTCCGTGGCAACAGGCTGGACCAAGCTGGGTTGGGCTGAAATTATTTAAGCCCAAGCCCAGCCAGAAAATCAATTAGAGCTCTGCATGTGAGGCCAGGCTGTCTACGGACAAGCTAGTAGGTCCAAGCCCAGGTCGAGCTGCTCAGGTCAGGCGAGCTAACCAGCGCATGGCCTTACACTGGAATCCTTATATACTACACCTATTTTACCTAAGAGATACAGCAATAGGGCTCTGTGGGCCTAACATATTTTATGTAGGACATCCACTCCACTCATCAGGTCTGCCCCTAGCTTCCAGGCACTGGGGCTAAAAATCAGTTCAAGCCACAGCTCGGCTGGGGCACACCACAGGGAAAAATAGGTATGGGATGCCAAACACAGGATTGTGTGTAGGGTCACCATAGTGTTTGTATTTCTTCCAACCCGTTAATCATCAGTTGTGGCTCATGGGGATGAAGAGAAAATGCAAAAGTAATCCTGATGAAAAAAAAAACTCAAGAGAGTCACAACACGTGAACTTAGGACACATTTTATATTGTTTTCGGTAGTGTGGCCCATCTAACTTTTGTATCCGGCTTATCTTTTGCATGTATGGTGAATGTAAGAATTTTCATGTGATGGACCGAGTGGATGACACACATACAACATGCCGGGCTCCAAGTCTAAGTTGTGTAAAACAGGTTTTGTAGAGATTCCGGTAGCCGCTTATGGAGTTTCTACAGCTCCTTAATGACAATGACTTGGGCACCCACCGGCAGACTACTAAAGGAGTCAACAAAATTAAAAGAAAAATAAATATCTCAATATAAGATGGAGCAGGTGATCAGATACTCTGGCAGTATAGTGGTCGATATGCAGGTACTGGAAAATTGTATTGACACCATATAATTCAAATTAAACTGTATAACTTGTGTGTCTACCATGGATTGCACGTCACCTAAGAATCATATCAACTAATCCATCCTAAGCTCTGATTAATGGATTTTTGTTCATTAAAATGGACTGTTAAAGAATTAGATCGATTAGTGTAACTTTTGGTTTATGATCATCTAAATAAGGCTTTTGCTGCCACAACGGTTTAGCTTCAGTTATTTGTTTGCTATATAGGCAATGTCTGAGCAAGTGTATCAACAATCAGACGCTGGCAGAGTATTTGAATTTTTCTCATGCAAGATGATATTGGTATCACTATCACCCACTCATTGTAAGCAAAGTTGAGGGAGCAGATTAGGTGCGGCCTGGCCTCACCCAACACATACAACCCTGACAGTAGGGCTTTTACGTTGATGTGTGTTGTACATCAACACCATCCATCCATTTTGCCAGCTCATTTTTGGTTCATGCCCTAAATTGTGTTGGAAAAATGGATGGATGGTGTGCATATACGGCACATACTTCAAGGTCGGCTCCATGGTAACAGCCTCACCTGCTAAGCTGTTACCCCCACCTTACTAATTCGGGCATGTCGCCTCTCTTAAATTAGTGAAATGTTAGGATCTTATATTGAGTGGAGGAAAATCTTACTTAAAAGTATTGGGGACTTTTCAATATACATGGAGGAGAGTGACATGGCGGGATCTTGTAATGAATGGAGGGAAATATTACTTAAAGTATTAAAGTATTGGAGATTTATCTACATAGAGGAGAGTGAGATGTTGGGATCTTGTAATGAATGGAGAAAAATCTCACTTGAAAGTATAAAGACTTTTCAATATACAATGGATGACAATGAGATGTACCTTGTATTGAGTGGAGAAAAATCTCACTTGAAAGCATTGCAGACTTTTCAATATACGATAGAGGAGAGTGAGATGTGGGGATTTTGTAAGGAATGGAAGAAAATCTCACTTTTAAAGTATTGCATACTTTTCAATATACGATGGAGGAGAGTGAGATGTCGACATCTTGTAATAAATGGAGGAAAATCTTACAGTATTCCAGACTTTTCAATATGCCATGCAGGAGAATGAGATGTCGATATTTTGTATTAACTGGAGAAAAATCTAACTCAAAAGCGATATATGCAGACTTTTAAAAAAAATAAAATGAATGAGAGTAGGTGCTTGTATTGAATGAAGGAAATCTCACTTTCAGACTTTCCAATACAAGACGTCGAGGAGAGATTTAATACTCTAGTGGAGTATGATGATCAATGTGCAGGTATTAGAAAAATGCTTTAACACATTAATTCAAATTAAATGGTCCAAAGCTTGTGTGTGGCTAACATGGATCACTCATCCCCTAAAAATCAAATTGATTAATCTATCTAATTCTGATACGTGATCATCGATTTTGGACTACGAAGTATTGTTCTAATTTGAACTCTTAAGTGCCCAATAATAATTTAAATTAAGAATGGCAATTTGGACAATCTAGCTTCAGTTACATGCATGCCACCTGTGCAATTTGGACGATCTAGCTTCAGTTTTTCATGTTTCCCCCGCTGTTTTTCTAGTTTTCTCCGTTGTTTTTTATGTTCTCCCCGTTGTTTTTCTAGTTTCCCCCTTTATTTTTCTAATTTGCCTCACTGTTTTTCTAGTTTTCCCCGCTGTTTTTCTAGTTTGCCCCGCTGTTTTTCATGTTTCCCCCGTTGTTTTTCTAACTTCCCCCGCTGTTTTTCTAGTTTCCCCCACTGTTTGTTATGTTCCCCCCTCCCCCCCCCCCCCCCCCCCCCCCCCCCCCCCCCCCCCCCCCCGTGTTCACTCCCCAAGTATAGGGTTGTGATGTAGTAATAATCTCGGTAAGACCGAGGTCGAATCCACAGGGACTGAAACCTGTACGTAATCTGAAATTTATCAGAATTAGAACTAGTACTAAGATAAAATCTAAATCAGATGATTTTTGATGAATAATGGTGAAATAATTAACTAAACTTTAGAGAATTCAGAGGGAGAAACTAGGGATTCAGAGGATCCACTTGTAGATATTAGGGAGATCTTATGCCTGTATAAAAAATCATGAAATTAACTGAACTGCCGTTGATATAGTTTTCAAGAGATGAGAGGTATATGAATTAGAATGGATTCCATCACCAAACCATGCCCAGGAGACAAAGCAAACAACAGAATTAAACTAATTACCAACCAATCAACATGCCATGAAGGTTAGGAAGGGTACCGTCATCCGACCATGCCCAGGGGACGATGATGACAACAGGGCTTCCTGACGTCATAAACATAAAGGAAAAGAACATGCTCAAAGCCATTACAGACCCATTGTAATTTCAGTCACAACAGACCATTAAAAAAACTAAGAACATTCCCTTAAAAATCAAATTAAAATCACATCATTCAGTCTAAATAAATTGCACAAGCCACAAGTCTCCCATCACGCTACAAGCTTCACCTCTTAGCCCTAGCTAAAAGGTTTAGCCCATAAACATGATTAGGCTAATCTCTTAATAAAATAAATAAAAATAAAAACAAAACAACTCTCCTACTCCACGTCCCAGCCAAGCCAATCTCACTTCTCTTTTTTTTTTCTCTGAAATTGGATCCCTTCCCTTTATAGACGACAGCCAACAAGTTGTGGGAACTGCTGTGTCGGTCCCACCGACCTGTTTTACGCAGCTACACAGTTACGCAATCACCCGGTTACGCAGACTGCCTGAAAAACGCCATGCAGACTACCCTTTTCTCCTTGCTTTTTCTTTCAAAAACAAACGTCCCCTGGCACGGTTTTTGACAGCCCACAAGATGGACGGTTAGATTTATCAGACGGACAGTGAAAATGGCCCACCTGATCGACCGCAGCTTCTGCTGCGTACAGAGCTCGCGCAGGTGATTTCATTGATATCAGCGGGGCCCAGAATTGATGATGTTCTAGAAATCCACTCCGTTCACTGCGACCAGCACAAAAAAACTGGACAGGAATGACTGTTTTTGTATTGATTTTGGTGAGGCCCCCGAGATCTGCTATTCTACTACCGTCCAACCTGCGTGGGATCGAGATTTTCCTGCTTGTGCGATCATTCTTCAGAAAAATCCTATGTGTACGGTCGGTTTGACCTTCCAGAACGAATAGACGGTTCGGATCATCAATATGTGTGATTATGGTGGCCCACAAAAATCTTCCGCAGGCTCTGTGCGAAACAGAGCCTACGTGATTGCACTGTGAAGGTCGGTGGGTCCCACCTTGATGTTTATGGAGAAATCCATTCCGTCCACTGGACTTTACTCGAAAAACCATTCGGGAATAGTGTTTTCTGGGTGAAATCAGTGCGGCCCACTTGATCTTTTAGTTCTGCCGTCTATCCTCCTTTCAACGGACAGGATCTTCCAATATCTCGCATGGTGGAAAGAGAACACCTAGGTGAGGTTAATACCCCCCCTTTTCACACAATGGACGGTCCAGATTGAGGATGTGGATGAGGAGTGGGGCCCACTGAGAGGGACCGGTGTCGGCAGCGTAAACGCTGTTGCGTTTTTGAAGATGACGCGGGTCAGCGGTGGCTGACCCTTTGTAGGAATTCGGTGCACCGCAGGAGTGCACCGTCAATGCACTCGCATGCTCCCCTTGTGGGGTCCACCATTATACTTATGAAAGATCCAATCCATTCATTCATATTCTAATCTCATTTAAGCCGTTGGGACCAAGTTCGAAGCATATCCAGATATCAGGTGGGCCCAGAATTGACCGTTTAAGGGCTGATTTGTCCGTTGGTCTACTTCCCGAGATCTTCAGTGACTGAAATTTAATATGTACGGTTAATTTATGGTCCCCAGGCCATGTATAAAGTTTCGTGTCAATCTGATGGGGAAACCCTGTGATCTTGCATTCTAACTGCCTTTCAGGCCACTTGAGCTTCAGTTTCTCAGTTTCCTTAGATTTTGACGTAGATCTTGGTCCCCTGGAGTCCGTCTCATGCTTTGGTGAATTCGGAGCGTCAAATCCATGCATTTAGCACTCTTTTTCAGTTCAAGCCCCTAAAGTCACCTTGCAATACAAACACGAGTAAAATATGCTGTTAAACATGATCATGTTCGTAAATGTAGGTAATAACTGGGGTCTAATATGCGATATTTGACCCTCAACACAACCCCCAACCAGCATTTTGCTAGTCCCGAGCAAAGTATGCGAGAAATAAATTAAGAATTACGGGACAATTTCTATAAATTCGAGTGATATTTCGAAAAATAATTCAGATATCAGAATTCTAAGATTCATGAATGTTGAAAATTAATTTCTCCTGGACGTAAGCACATGGTAGACTTCATAATCAAGTTCAAAGGCATTAATCTATTGATTAGGACAATTACAAACATTGAGTTTCATGAGTGTGTAGTGTAATCTCGGCTTATCATCAATAAGATTCAATTTGTTATTTCATGACATTATTGGTAACTAACAAGAGTACTCAGGACAATCAACTTAAACTTAAACTTTGCCTCATAGGTCAACCTTCCATCAACAACCTTTGATTTTTCCATGAACAGTAGTGCCAAGGAGAGGGACCAAGTTCTCACCTATAGGGAGCAAACCTATGGTGAGAACTAGTCGCCTAACTTTTTTCCAAATGTTAGCCATGGGGACTCGAATTTGCACCTATAGGGAGCAAACCCATGGTGAAATTCGTTCGCCCAACCCTTTTCGCGGGTAGCTATCTTGTAGCTGGTTATTTTCTTTTTCTTCAATATCTTCTTTTTCTATTGATCAGGATGGGAAAATTGTCCAGGATGGTTCCTTTCATGCTTAATGATTACCAAGTCAATCCTTCACTATCAAACTGAAACTTTAATGTGAAGCGAGATGTGTCTTGTGAAATCATGAGTCAATCAATGTTTACAACTTCTAATCATGGATTAATAATTCAAACTTAACTATGAAATCTAACGGACGACTGAATCCAAGAGTAGTAAATCACCAACATTGCATATCCTGTAATTCTAAATCCAAGATGGTCGTCAAATCACTTCGAATTCACCAGAAAGTCCAGAAAAAAATTTAAAAATTTTCACAATTTTTACTCAAGACCAAGAAAACACTGATTAGGTTACCTAATCTCCCACCCCCAACCTAAAATCTACATTGTCCTCAATGTAAAAGATGTAAACATGCAATGCACATGGGACAACGAAAGTACATGAGAAGTGATGGGAAGATAGTACCTGGGTAACGAGTCGAGAGAGACTTTTCCATAGAGATCTCAACATGAGAGCGGGTCAGTACAAGAGTAAAACCAATCAAAGTAAAACAAAAATAAAAATCCTACCTATACCACTTTCGCAGGTGCTCTCGATTGCATTTAGCGTATGCAACAAGCCTTTAAACCCCTAGGTTGCCCCTAGTGGACGAGTTGTAGTCTCGTGAGGGTTTGCAGTAATGTTACCCACAAACATTGAACCATCTAGGAAAATGAATTGGAATGAAAAAGTTGGGTTGCCTCCCAGGAGCACTAAGTTTACCGTCTATCCTAAAATAACATAAAGTAAACTACCCTATTCCTAAGAAAGCAGGGAAAAACTACTCAGTCATACCGCAAGGTTCCTCTTCTGGCCAGTATCGTGATAAATTTCTCAGTAGGTTTCTTAACAGGATCATCCAAAAGCCCTTTTTGCAATAGGCTTGGATGCCCTGGAGCATGACTTTCCAGAGAGACTTATGTACCTCATAAGAAATTTTCCATTGCATTGCTTGAGGTAACCAGAGTATGTACGATTCACCTGTGACAGAAGAAGTTTCAATGTTAGTATCCCATAGTGAATCAGAGACTACAAGTAGATAAAGTTTAGAAAACTTCGCAAAAAGTGATGTAGCCTCAACACATTTCGAAGTATCAGACTTCGGTTCAATTTTTAGCTCCTCCTCCCTTAATGGTAAGCAGTGAGGATCTGGGGAGGGAGGGGCGTCAAAGTAAGGGTTCTCTCGGTCAGTGATGACTACCGAGATGTTGTCTTGCAACGCATTCACTTTGTCTCTTATCATGGGATCGTTTGACTTTGCAAAGTGTGCCCAGCAAGTATCAAAAGAGTCAGAAATTTCAACTGAGAGTGACTTATTTTTCTCATTGAAGTCTGTAATGAGATGCTCAAGGACTCCCTCGCCCTTAAAAGTATGTGAAGATATGCTCTCTTGCTCCAGCCCTGCACAGACATATTGAAGATCAATAGGGTAAGCATCGATAGGATCACTTTGTTCATTGAAACTACTCAATCGAGGCGTTGAACTGTCCAACGTGTACAGCTCAGGTGGTGGTCTCAATTGAGTGGTTTCAAATTCCAGAGTCGTAGCGAGCAGCTCGTCCTTCTCCCGAATCACATTATCATTCAATTCAAGAGAGTGGTCCAAACATGTCTCACAGAAGTTGGAAGGGTCGGTTCTAATGAGCTCATCTTTCACTTTTAAATCAGACATGTTAGGTGAGTGGAGTAGCTCAGTATGACCGATCACTTCATGTGCTTCTTGAGCATTGACTTGGACCATACTTGAGATTGATTCCAGGGAAATTTGGGTTGTGCTCTCATGAATCTCATCCCAATACTTCTCAGCTTCCAATTCAGTGCAGTACACACTAGAGATGGGATCGCTTTCCTTACATTCTAAATTCGGTTGAGGTTTGAATAAACTAACCTCAACCTCATCATTGAGATCATGTGTATCATGTAAGGAAAGTGTGTCATCATCACTGTATTTGAAAGACACCTATGTATCTCCATCATTGTTTTGAACAGTCAGTGAGATCGACTCATCGGGGAGTTGAACCGTATGCTCATTAATGGAATCCAACTCCTCATTCCAAATTCCAGATTTCGTCAAAAGCGAGTGAGGATCACTTTCCTTGCATTGTATTTCTGGATTGGATTGTAGTTGGGATGAGCGAGCTTCCTCTATCCTTTCAAGGCGCGAATTGAGTACTTCTAATGATTTCATCATTTTCACAACATGCTGGTTGAATGTTTTAGATTGAAACATGAATCCTCTTGGATCGTTTCTGGTTGGTTCTCAATGGTAGGGTATCCAAGAGAATAATCATTACATGTTGTTGCTTCATCTTCCAACATTGATGGTTCCACTGATTAGAGTCATACGGATCATGTGTGGGAGAATCTGATGGTAGGTAATACATATTATCACTCATAATATAATCACGCATTGTTTTCTTTTTCTCAGATGAGTGATAATACTTCTCACTCTCATAGTTATGATAACCCCAACATTCACGTACTGTCTTGTTAATCCGTGGGGTGTAATTGTTCTCCTGCATATGATCACGTAAGGACTTCTTAATCGGTGGAGCATCATGTTTCAATTGGTTGAAGTAATTTTCAGAAAATATTTGAGGCATAGGCTGTTTTCCATCATTATCTTCATACATCAAAAAATTTTCCCAAGATTCCTTAGCTATCTCAGCACATATACGTTCCAACTCTTGCATAGTAAAACCCTAATTCTGAATCTAATCCTAAGAATAAAATAATCCTACAAAAATATGAGATCTAGAAAAAAGAGAAAGAATTTAGAAAGAAATTACCGAATTAAAAGTGTATGTCAGGATCTTACAAAACAGGAAAACAGGTTAGTTTCTAGAAATCAAATAGAAAGACAAAAATCTAAAACTAAAATTAGTGAAATCCTAATCTTAAACTAATTCTAAAACTAATTGATTTCAAAAATACGTAACCGTCAGTCCCCGGCAACGGCGCCAAAAACTTGTTCACTCCCCAAGTATAGGGTTGTGATGTAGTAATAATCTCGGTAAGACCGAGGTCGAATCCACAGGGACTGAAACCTGTACGTAATCTGAAATTTATCAGAATTAGAACTAGTACTAAGATAAAATCTAAATCAGATGATTTTTGATGAATAATGGTGAAATAATTAACTAAACTTAAGAGAATTCAGAGGGAGAAACTAGGGATTCAGAGGATCCACTTGTAGATATTAGGGAGATCTTATGCCTGTATAAAAAATCATGAAAATTAACTGAACTGCCGTTGATATAGTTTTCAAGAGATGAGAGGTATATGAATTAGAATGGATTCCATCACCAAACCATGCCCAGGAGACAAAGCAAACAACAGAATTAAACTAATTACCAACCAATCAACATGCCATGAAGGTTAGGAAGGGTACCGTCATCCGACCATGCCCAGGGGACGATGATGAACAACAGGGCTTCCTGACGTCATAAACATAAAGGAAAAGAACATGCTCAAAGCCATTACAGACCCATTGTAATTTCAGTCACAACAGACCATTAAAAAAACTAAGAACATTCCCTTAAAAATCAAATTAAAATCAACATCATTCAGTCTAAATAAATTGCACAAGCCACAAGTCTCCCATCACGCTACAAGCTTCACCTCTTAGCCCTAGCTAAAAGGTTTAGCCCATAAACATGATTAGGCTAATCTCTTAATAAAATAAATAAAAATAAAAACAAAACAACTCTCCTACTCCACGTCCCAGCCAAGCCAATCTCACTTCTCTTTTTTTTTTTTCTCTGAAATTGGATCCCTTCCCTTTATAGACGACAGCCAACAAGTTGTGGGAACTGCTGTGTCGGTCCCACCGACCTGTTTTACGCAGCTACACAGTTACGCAATCACCCGGTTACGCAGACTGCCTGAAAAACGCCATGCAGACTACCCTTTTCTCCTTGCTTTTTCTTTCAAAAACAAACGTCCCCTTCAAACAAAACGTCCCCTGGCACGGTTTTTGACAGCCCACAAGATGGACGGGTTAGATTTATCAGACGGACAGTGAAAATGGCCCACCTGATCGACCGCAGCTTCTGCTGCGTACAGAGCTCGCGCAGGTGATTTCATTGATATCAGCGGGGCCCAGAATTGATGATGTTCTAGAAATCCACTCCGTTCACTGCGACCAGCACAAAAAAACTGGACAGGAATGACTGTTTTTGTATTGATTTTGGTGAGGCCCCCGAGATCTGCTATTCTACCGTCCAACCTGCGTGGGATCGAGATTTTCCTGCTTGTGCGATCATTCTTCAGAAAAAATCCTATGTGTACGGTCGGTTTGACCTTCCAGAACGAATAGACGGTTCGGATCATCAATATGTGTGATTATGGTGGCCCACAAAAATCTTCCGCAGGCTCTGTGCGAAACAGAGCCTACGTGATTGCACTGTGAAGGTCGGTGGGTCCCACCTTGATGTTTATGGAGAAATCCATTCCGTCCACTGGACTTTACTCTCTCGAAAAACCATTCGGGAATAGTGTTTCTGGGTGAAATCAGTGCGGCCCACTTGATCTTTTAGTTCTGCCGTCTATCCTCCTTTCAACGGACAGGATCTTCCAATATCTCGCATGGTGGAAAGAGAACACCTAGGTGAGGTTAATACCCCCCCCCTTTTCACACAATGGACGGTCCAGATTGAGGATGTGGATGAGGAGTGGGGCCCACTGAGAGGGACCGGTGTCGGCAGCGTAAACGCTGTTGCGTTTTTGAAGATGACGCGGGTCAGCGGTGGCTGACCCTTTGTAGGAATTCGGTGCACCGCAGGAGTGCACCGTCAATGCACTCGCATGCTCCCCTTGTGGGGTCCACCATTACTTATGAAAGATCCAATCCATTCATTCATATTCTAATCTCATTTAAAGCCGTTGGGACCAAGTTCGAAGCATATCCAGATATCAGGTGGGCCCAGAATTGACCGTTTAAGGGCTGATTTGTCCGTTGGTCTACTTCCCGAGATCTTCAGTGACTGAAATTTAATATGTACGGTTAATTTATGGTCCCCAGGCCATGTATAAAGTTTCGTGTCAATCTGATGGCGGGAACCCTGTGATCTTGCATTCTAACTGCCTTTCAGGCCACTTGAGCTTCAGTTTCTCAGTTTCCTTAGATTTCTGACGTAGATCTTGGTCCCCTGGAGTCCGTCTCATGCTTTGGTGAATTCGGAGCGTCAAATCCATGCATTTAGCACTCTTTTTTCAGTTCAAGCCCCTAAAGTCACCTTGCAATACAAACACGAGTAAAATATGCTGTTAAACATGATCATGTTCGTAAATGTAGGTAATAACTGGGGTCTAATATGCGATATTTGACCCTCAACACCCCCCCCCCCCCCCCCCCCCCCCCCCGCGTGTTTTTCTTGCTTGTCACGCTCAATTTCATGTTTGCCCGCTCAATTTCTGTTTGACCGTGAAGTGAATGAAATGGATTTTCAACCATCGACCATCAACCTGATGGAATCTTGAAAAATAACCAGGTTGATTGGCTAAAGTAGCTTCTCCTACCCCAAAATCATATAGGGTACGTCAAGTAACTAATTTTGGTTTAGAAAATATTCTTGTTAAATGAATAAAAAATGAAATGAAACAAAGAGAAAAAAAATTATATGCTTATATATACATATTTATATAAATATGTATTAGAGAATATTGTAGGTAGAATAAAGTTCTCCATGTAAAAAAAATAAAAATAATAAATAATAAAAAAAAAAAAATTTAAATTGCATAGATTGGTACATACCACAGTTAAAGCTACGGTTATAATCCGTAGCCTTAGGTATCAAAGCTCTTTCGATATAAAAGTCTTTTGATAATATCGGAAAAGTCCAGAATTTTCTAGCGAGTTTGCCTAAAAATTTTTGCAATTTTCGACACACTATGGCTACGGATTATAACCGTAGCCATAACCATACCAGACCTGCGTTGTTCATATATATATATATATATATATATATATAAGAGATGAGGAAGGAAACGTCCAAAGAATAGATGAAGCTAGCAAGTACAGTAGACTTTTCAACGGACGATGTGGGACGCGGATTTTCCCAAGAGGTTCCTGCGCTGAGACGCTAGGTGGGGCCATTGAGATGTTTTTGAGAAATCCAACCCGTCCATCCACTTTTTGAGATCATTTTACAACATACAACCGAAAATCAGGTGGATGCAAAACTCAAATGAGCCGTACGAGAGGAAAGAGTTGGGATTTAGTGACCACCGTTGAAATATTTTTATGACCAGCGTTTTATATCAGACTAAGTTTTTCGTTTTTTCACTTCATCCCAGTGGGAACGACCTAATAAACGGTTTGGATGGCATATAAACATCAAGGTGGAGCCCAGGAAAGTTTCAACGGTATGAAACTCTTTTCCCAGTTTTCCTTTGGATCCACCTAATTTTCGTTTTTAAACCCTAAAATGATATCTTAAAACGGATGAACGGGGTGGATTTCTTCCAAACATCACGGTGAGCCCCACCTAGCATACCAGCGCAGTAACTTCTTTAGCAGGAAACCGCGTTCGACGGTGGGCGAGTTTTTATACACCGGCATAGCACGATGGTCGGTAATCAGGTACTTAGGTCTTTAGAGATTGTATACCATCCATATAATAATAAACGTCCAAATTACATAACATATGTTGAATAGTTAATCACCTCAGAATCAGATCAATTGAGCCATCGAAAAGCCTGATTAATGGACGGTTGTTCTTTGAATTTAGACCGTTAATTAAATATTTTTCTATAGCAAGGTATCTTAGTTGTCCAACAATATTCTAAGTAGAGAATTGAACACCTACGGGTGAAAACTCCTTGGGGCCACAGAAGTTTTGGACTAGGCTGATATTTGTGTTTTCCCCTCATTTATGTCTGTGTGACATTATGAACTAGTTGGATGGCGAATCAACATCATGATCACTGTTGGACGGGTTGGGCGTTGTTATAACCATTGCTTATGGTTGTGCGGTCCACTTAAAGCTTTGGATCTGTCTCATTTTTGAACTCATGCCCACAATGTGAATAAAACACTTATATCATGGTGGGCCCCACAGAGTGGAAATATATCCCCAGTCGCTGTGTCTCCAAGAGATAATTTTATTTATTATTTTTTTTTTTTAACATACGCACACACACACCCCCACACACTCACGCCACACGCACACACACCCACACACGCACACTATGGGATTTCACCACCGTCGGTACTCGAACCGTTAACGCGGTGTTGAAACTCCAAGGAGTCTACCACCCGGGTAAGAGTAAGGACCCGTCTCCAAGCAATATGCCTCTGAGTATAGATGAGGTATGGCCCATCTTCCGGACGGTTCTCTTGAGACGGAAATTTTCTTGATTTGTCATTGAAGAAAGCTGATGGAAGTGTCCAAAACGAAAATGCTATTTGTATTAAACCCATTAGCCGTACAAGTGCATAATTGGACGGTGCCCATGCTTGAAAACCAAGGACCAATAGAATAGGTTGAATGCCGTACCCAACAAGCTATTTTATTAGGATGCCTACTAGAAATAGATGAGCGCAGCAAGTGGTCCCCCTGCAATGGTAGGGTTTGAGCTGTACCGCCCAAGCCTCACATCACCTGTCATAGAGGCCCAGGCCCATGCCCAAACACCAAAAAGTTGGTAAAGGCACAGGTCCAACTAAGATCAGTCAAGACTAAAATTGATAAAAATTCCTATTATCACATCCAAGTCCTCAAATGAGGAGCATACCTTTTGAAAGATATGAATGAAAAAAATCACAAAAGCTCCAATTAATAACCGATTCCTGAAGCTGCATTATCCTTAGATTTGAATGACAAGAATTATAATATATTATTACTGGCAAAAGAATAAATGCAAGCAATTTGTATAATAACAAAGGGGCCTTGAAAACAGGGGTCGTTGATATATATTTTTTTAAATAAATAAATAAATAAGAGAAAATCTACCCATTAATCAATTGGGCCACATATGCACATAAATAAACACAAATTAATGATCTACATTCAAGATGGATGTATTACATATCCAATAATTAGGATGACATATTTGGGATATCACACATTTATATATCGGGTGCATTTGAATCACATATCCAATAATTGGGATGACATATTTGGGATATCACACATTTACATATAGGGTACATTTGAATCGCAAGTTACTCATGCCTCAAGTAACCTATCTTAGTTTTTACTTATTAAGTAGATAAGTGTGTTTGGCATACAACATATTTATCAACCTCTTCTCTCTTTCGTCTCTCTTGATGTCTTTCTTGAGCAAAACTTTTGAAAAGTAGAGAGGTTAAAAGAATTAATTAAAGTGATTAAGTGATTTTAAGTAAAAAAGTAAATTGTAACCAACATAAACCAAGTTTACTTATCTGAAATAAGTTACTTATCTACTGCTATAAGTATAAAAAGTAACTTATCTAGTGATATCCAAACGGGCCCAAAAAGTCTGTGGCAACAGGCTGGGCCAAGCTGGGTTGCTAAAACTATTTAAGTCCAAGCCTAGCCAGAAAATCAATTAGAACCCCGCATGTGAGGCCAGGCCGGGTCTACCGACAAGCTAGTAGGTCCAAGCCCATGTCGAGCTCGTCAGGTCAGGCGAGCTAACCAGCGCATGGCCTTACACTGGATTCCTTACTACACTAAGAGATACAACAATAGGACTCTGTGGGCCTAACATGTTTTATGCAGGACATCCACTCCATTCATCAGGTCTGCCCCTAGTTTCCAGTGATTGGGGCTAAAAATCAGTGAAAGTCACAGCTCTGCTGGGGCACACCACAAGGAAAAATGGGTATGGGATGCCAAACACAGAATTGTGTGTAGGGCCACCATAGTGTTTGTATTTCATTCAACCCATTAATCATCAGTTGTGGCTCATGAGGATGAAGAGAAAATGCAAAAGTAAGCTGATAAAAAACTCAAGAAGGCCACAACACGTGAACGTAGGACACATTTTATATTGTTTTCGGTGGTGTGGTCCATCTAACTTCTGTTTCTGGCTTATCTTTTGCATGTATAGTGAATGTAAGAATTATCATGTGATGGACCGAGTGGATGACACACATACAACATGCCGGCCCCAAGTCTAAGTTGTGTAAAACAAGATTTGTAGAGATTTCAGTAGCCGCTTATACATGGAGCTTCCACAGCTCCTTAATGACAATGAGTTGGACACCCACCGGCAGACTTCAAAAGGAGTCAACAAAATTGAAAGGAAAAAGAAAAATAATCTCAATATAAGATGGAGCAGGTGATCAGATACTCTGGCAGTATAGTGGTCGATATGCAGGTACTGGAAAATTGTATTGACACCATAACTCAAATTAAACTGTATAACTTGTGTGGCTACCATGGATTGCACATCACCTAAGAATCATATCAACTAATCCATCCTAAACTCCGATTAACAGATTTTTGTTCATTTAAAATGGTCTGTTAAAGAATTAGATCGATTAGTGTAACTTTTGGTTCATGATAATCTAAATTAAGGCTTTTGCTGCCACAATGGTTTAGCTTCAGTTATTCGTTTGCTATATAGGCAATGTCTAAGCAAGTGTATCAACAATCACACACTGGCAGAGTATTCGAATTTTTCTCATGCAAGATGATATTGGTACTGATCACTATCACCTACTCATCGTAAGCAAAGTTGAGGGAGCAGATTAGGTGCGGCCCAGCCTCACCCAACACGGTACAACCCTCACAGTAGGGCTTACGTTGATGTATGTGTTGTATATCAACACCATCCATTTTGTCAGCTCATTTTTGGGCTCATGCCCTAAATTGTGTTGTAAAAATGGATGGATGGTGTGCATATACGGCACATACTTCAAGGTTGGCTCCATGGTAACAGCCTCACCTGCTAAGCTGTTACCCCGTCCTTACTAATCCGTGCATGTCGCCTCTCCTGAATTAGTGAAATGTCAGGATCTTATATTGAGCGGAGGAAAATCTTACTTAAAAGTATTGCAGACTTTTCAATATACATGGAGGAGAGTGACATGTTGGGATCTTGTAATGAATGGAGGGAAATATTACTTAAAAGTATTGGAGTTTCATCGAGATGTTGGGATCTTGTAATGAATGGAGGAAAGTCTCACTTGAAAGTATAAAGACTTTTCAATATACAATGGAGGACAGTGGAGATGTATCTTGTATTGAGTGGAGAAAAATCTCCCTTGAAAGTATTGTAGACTTTTCAGCATAAGATAGAGGAGAGTGAGATGTGGGGATTTTGTAAGGAATGGAAGAAAATCTCACTTTAAAGTATTGCATACTTTTCAATAAAAGATGGAGGAGAGTGAGATGTCGACATCTTGTAATAAATGGAGGAAAATCTTACTTTGAGTATTCCAGACTTTTCAATATGCCATGTAGGAGAATGAGATGCCGAATCTTGTATTAACTGGAGAAAAATCTTACTCAAAAGTGACATATGCAGACTTTTCAAAAAAAAAAAATGAATGAGAGTAGGTGCTTGTATTGAATGAAGGAAATCTCACTTTCAGACTTTCCAATACAAGACGTCGAGGAGAGATTTAATACTCTAGTGGAGTATGATGGTCAATGTGCAGGTATTAGAAAAATGCTTTAACACATTAATTCAAATTAAATGGTCCAAGCTTGCGTGTGGCTAACATGGATCACTCATCCCCTAAAAATCAAATTGATTAATCTATCACTAATTTTGATCGGTGATCATGGAATTTGGATTGCTAAGTATTGTTCTAATTTGAACTCTTAAGTGCCCAATAATAATTTAAATTAAGAATGGCAATTTGGACGATCTAGCTTCAGTTACTTGCATGCCACCTGTGCAATTCCTGAGCACGTGTATATCAACCATCAAAAGCTCGCGGAGTATCCAAGTTTTTATTCCGTAACGGCAACGTTGATGCCCGGCACTGGATCCATGTTGCTTGTCATTAGTCATAGTCCCCTGTGGAAAGTTGAATATGGACAATGGAGGCCCAGATTGACGGGAGAACCCGTCTAAGTCTATGGGCCCCACCATAATGTGGTGTTTCATCCATTAGGTTGATCCTTTTTGCATTATTATTTTAGGGCATGAGACCAGAGCATATTCAAAACTTAAGTGGACCACATCACAAGAAATAGTAGGGACTGAATGCCCACAGTTGAAAACCTCTTAATTATAAGGGCCACAGAAGTTTTTGATCAAACTGATATTTATGTTTTCCCTTCATCTAGGTCTCTGAGCCCAGCACAAAAATTGAGCGACCCTGCAAGTGAGGTTAGGCCCGTCTATGATTAAACTAGTAGGTTGCCGGGGGCACAGATCGCATACTACCCCTGCCTCCAGCTGGGACCGGGCAGGAACTTTGAGTGGCCACCGTGATGTGTGGGTCTTATCCACACTGTCCATTCATTTTTTTTTTATTTTTATTTTTTAAAAAAATCATTTTAGAGGATTAAACTCTCACCGTTGAAAACTTTTTGGGGCCACTGAAGTTTTGATAGCTGATATTTGCGTTTTCTCTTCATCCCAGTCTATGTAACTTTATAAATAGGCTGGATGGCAAATAAACATCACGGTGGGCCCTATAAAGGTTTCAATGGTGAGAATCATTATCACCGCTGCTTCCTGTGGTGTGGTTCACTTGAGCATTGGATTTGTCTCATTTTTGGGATTATAATCTAAAATGATATAAGAAAATGGATGGACGGTGTGGATAAGACGCATACATCACGGTGGCCACTCAAAGCTCCTGCCTGTTTTACCAGCTGGAGACGGCCGGGGTAGGAGGCAATCCGCGTCTGGATACCTGTCCATGGTCACGTTATCCTCCACTGCGAGTATTCGCTCACGATATCCTCCAGTGGAACTGGAGTCTTCTACAACACCTGTCTTACCTAACTCATATGACAATAAAGGTTGCAGACCCATTATGTTTTACCAGGGACATCCACACCATTCATCAGGTCTGCCACTAGCTTTAAGACCCAGGCTCCAAAAATCAGTGTGAGCCATAGCTCAATTGAGGCACGCCATAGGAAATAATGAGCATGCGACACCAATCATAGATTTGTGTGTATTTCATCAACTGTTAATCACGAGGATGAAGAGAAAATAGACATGCTTGATGGAAAAACTCAGGCATTGAACTTAGGGTTTGTTTAAATCGGAGTATTAAATGGTATTGAGCTGCATTAGGTGGAATTAACACCAATGACAATAAGTCCATAAATATTATGGTATTTTGACCATGGTCCAATCTCAATAGAGACTAAATTCTTTATTTGGGAAAATAATGTATTAAGCCAAACTTATGTTTGGTGGAGCATGAAATTATAATCAATGGACAAGATTTCACACAATATGTCAGTCACCTGTATGCATATGCAACTCCGTTGTCATGTATGAAGGGCACATATGGATGGAAAACATGGATAAAACACATGCATCAGTGCAGGGCCAACAATCGTTGTGAATTTCGAAATCCACCGGATATCTATCCCTTGCTAGGACTGGATGGTATGATACTTGGATTCAATCCTTCATGTCATTTCAAATAAGGAAAGAATTTACATTGGACCAAATGTAATTTCATATAACCTCATCCTAGGTTCTAAACAGGCCTTAGATATTTAAGATGTAGTTTTACCTTATTTCCAGTGGTGTGGTCCATCTAAGTTTTGAATCGGACCTATCTTTTGCATGTAATGTGAATATAAGAATTCTCATGTGATGGACCAAGTGGATGGCACACATTCGACATGGGCCCCATAGGATTTGGGTGCTATACAGCTGCATAAAACAGGTATGGATTCTGGTAGCCCTAGTGAAGGTTCTATAGCTCAGTAATCAGCATGACGGTAACATCCTGGAAGACATCTAATTAATGGAGGAAAAATACACTTGTAGACTATTCAATATAAGATGGAGGGATGATTTGATACCGCGGCAGTATGGTGGCGACTATGCAGGTATTAGAAATTTGTATTGACACAATTATTCAAATTAAAACCGCCAAATAGTGCGGCTACCACGCATTGCTCATCACGTAAGAATTAGATGGTTTAATCCATCCTAATTCCCAAGCATTGATTAATGGACTTTAATTTGTTCATTGAATTTGGAATGTTAAAGTAAAATATTAATGTAACTTTTTGTTTATGATCATCAAAATTAAGGCCTACTATCTAGGGGTGCACATGGAACTGGTAAAACTGGTAAATCGGAGCAGGACCTATCAGACTGCATAGTTTGGTCCGGTTCTGAAGTGCACCAGTTTTAGTTCCAGTTTGGAAAATCAAGGAATCAGTTAGTTTAGTTTGGCTCTTGGTTTGAAGTTTTGTATAACTGAACTGGACCGTAGAACCGAACTTGGAACCGGACCCCTTGGTCAATAAATATTTAAATTTTATTATTTTTTTTAAACATAAAAAACTAGACCATTGATCAAATAGGTCACAACACGAATAGACATCGGTAGAAAAATTATTTTGGAAACACGAAAGGGTTATAAATTAAAAACAAATCATGACAAGATTTCTCTCTGTTGAAATTTTTAGTAGAGGAGCTTGGGCTAGATTATAAAAACAAACCGGGCTAGATTATAACAAGTCCATAATCGTAAAATTGAATTGGAACCGAACTAGTTTTTTTACGGTCCACTTCCAATTCGGTTCTTGGTAGCAAATGGTCCGGTTTTGGTTCTAATTTTCCTGAAATCGTTAGGAACCGTTCGGTTCCAATTTTACCCCAAAGTCAGACTGAACTGGACCATGTGCACCCTTACTACTATCTCTAGATGGTTGAGCTTTAGTTATTGGCAATGGAGGGAAGTGATGATGTCGATCACTGTCTTTCTAAGGAGATAACTACTTCGAATCCACGAAGCTCTTTGGACTCTTTATAGAGCTTCCTCAAATCCACAATGTATAAAAGCATAAATAATTCTTAATAAATTCAAAATAACTTGATTGATTAAAAAAATGGAAATACAACTCTATAAATAAGGAACTCAAACTTAAGACGGAGTTTTAGAATTAGACTCCAACTCAAACACACTACAAATGTGACTCACTGTGATTAGTAAACTTACTATTTATATACAACCTCTTTTCCTACTAGGCTTGGTGGGTTTCGGCCAAAAATAGTGTGTGTATAAGCGCGTATATAAACTGTCACATGGGCAATTTCTAAGCGCGTGTGTATAAACTGTCACACACTGGCATAATATCTTAGTTTTTCTCATGCAAGTCTATACTTTATGGCACGGTGCATGGTTGGCACATAGTCGAGTTCATGTAAGACTATACTTTCTCGTCGTCATAAAAGTCTCTTGCGGAAAGTTAAACACTCAAGTGGGGTATGGCCCATCTTCTTTTTCTCATGCAAGACTATACTTTCTTATACAAGATTATACTTTCTCTCCGTCATAAAAATCTCTTGTGGAAACTGAAACACACCGGTGGGGTATGGCCCAAACCAACCCAACCCACCTAAAAAGTCCTGCCACCGGATTCATTTTATTATAGTCATGTCAGGTCGGGGGTTCAAACAAGCCGGCCTAACGTAAGCAGGATTATATTCGTGGTTGAGGATGGAATTCGTGGTGGTTGATATGCCATACGTGGTCAAATATTAGTGGATACATACATACATACATACATGTACCATATTTGGATTTTGGGCCAGGTTAGGTCAGGTCATTTGGCCCAGCTCATTGAAAAGCCATCTACGTTATGGTTTGTAGGGTTCAACCCACATGTGGCACGTTTGATAAGGTCAAAAATACTTGAACGAAGGGAAAACACAAATATCAGCTTGATCCAAAACTTTTGTTGCCCACAAAGTTTTTAATGATCATTCACCACAGTTTCCTGTTGTGTGGTTCACCTGAGATTTGGATCTTTTTAATTTTTGGGCCCATTCTATAAAATGATCTATAAAAATGGATAGACGGCTTAGATATACAGCAAATACATCGAGGTTGGCCCCATGGTCAGGGTCAGAACCACATGGATCCGGTGTCGCAGCTACGTACGTCGCGTCCCTAAATTACGGCCGACGATTTCTACAGGTAATTTTAAGCTATTTGCATGCCAGGCATGTAATTTCTTAGTTCCTGCGTATCAGCCATCACACTCTGCCAGAGCAGCAAAGTTTTCTCATGGTATACCTACCCGTATTTAAGAATAGGGACTGTATTTCTCCGTTTGCGTACATACGTACAGATCGGACTGGGTTCAGTGACTAATGGATCATAAAACCAGGGGAATTCTTTGATACTCTGCTGTGTGTGGTACTTGATACGCATGCGCTTAGAAATGTGACACGTGACATACATGAACACAAATTAAACAGACTTAATTGTGGAAACAATGTCGTTGAACGATCTAACCTCTGATTCGTGTACACTTGTTCGTTGAAACAAGAACATCAGATACTTTCATCATGAACCATAGAACAAATGTCCCCCAATCTGATAGTCAGATAAATAACTAACTGTAATTTTTGGATCATAATACATCCAACCTCGTACTCATAATTTGGACGGTTTAGTTTGAATTAATTTCACAGAATGTGATAATATAAGTAATTTCATAGCGCCTACTTATCATCCATCACCTTCTGCCAGAGTATCAAAGTTCTCCTCTAACGCGTGGGCCCCACCTGGAAACAAAGCCATCTACGTGATGGTTTGTAGGGTTCAACCCAACCATGTGGCACGTTTGTCCTAAATCTCGAACATTCATAAAGTGGGATCTGACTCTTGTTTTGGATGGCCCAACAACATGTTATAGTTGTTCTACAATGAAAACGTGTTTTTTAGTTTCACCCCAACAAAACAAATCCATAAGCGTGCCTACCAGCTACAACCCATTGTGAATACATAGAATATGCATTTGCAGAATTGACTAGTGGTAACTTATTGATTATCCATCCATCATGAACAGAAGCTCAATAGTCAAATATTTGGATCGAGCACACTCAAAGAATGATCCTAACCATCTAATTTGTGGTCATTAAATAGACGTTGAAACGAAAATGGACAACAGTCCGATTTCAAACTGCAAATTCAGACTAGTTACAATCAGCATGATGTGGGACACTGTGTTCAATGTACGGTCGATGTGACCCATCATGTAAACATGACGAGTAGTGAATAAGTATTAATGAATGTTGAAATATAATAAAATGTTTTATGAATCACAGTCACAGCTAAAACCGATGTGAAAGGATAAACTTGCAGCTGTGGACGTAGGGATGGAATTGGTACAGGAAGTAGATGAAATGCGCAGAGCCGTTTAATTTACCGAAGGTCGCAGAGAAAATCACCAACCCAACTTGGTTGTCAGCCCTATCGTTACTTATTTTCTCACAAACAGTCTATCCATCATGTCAAAAAACTGGTAACAGGCAATCCTCACAAACATCGTCATAAATGCTTCCTCAAAGGCACACCATGACATATCCATCATCAGTGTTCTGGTGTCACTGTGAATACCTAACTTGTTGTACCGCTCACATTCCTTCTGATTTAAATCTGAGTGTTGGAAGTAATATTTATTTATAGATATGGTCATTTGAATCGTTAATATTCAAAATAGACCATCATATCATTAGGAAATCGACATGAAATCATAGGCTTATTTTTAAGAGTCTAACTGCAATGGAACTTCAAGCTACGCTCTGTTAGTTCAATCAAACTATACATTATCAAAATTCACTGCATATTTTCATTTGGATAGTCCATAGAACCCTATTGGCTGCTTAGTCGAAATTTTAAGGCTATCTGAAAGTTAACCCTAGATCAAAATAAATGTAGATCATATAACTGATATTGGTCAATCAAAGATGTCTGTGATAACCTAAATTGAGCAAATAGTGGGCCATCAAACCTTAGATCTTTGGTCACACTTTAAGTAAACGCAAGCCCGATTTTCCACATGTTTTCTGTGGGGAGAGTGAACGCCACCATTTAAAACTTCCAAGGTCCACAAAAGTTTTCGATCAAGCTGATATTTGTGTTTTCCCTTCTTTCATGTCTGTGTTAACTTATGAACAGGTTGGATCTCAAATAAACATCATGGTAGGCCTTAGGAAGGTTTCAACGGTGGCTGTCACTCTCCCAACTGTTTTCTGTGGTGGGGTCTACTCCAGCTCTGGATCTTCCTCAATTTTTTGTCTTATGCCCTAAAATGATCTCTCCGAATAGATGGACAGTGCGGATACAGAATATAAATCATGTTGGGCCCACAGAAATTGGTGACGTCACTTCAGTAGTGAGTCTCACTACTCAACCTGTCAGTAGCTGATCCGCGTCTGACTCAGATGGCTTCTGATGCGAGTAGAGTTGGGATTCATTAAAGCGGATGTTTTGGAAAAGAACTGATCCGATGCAGTCGGTTCCATGCTGACGAAGAATACACCCCACCATTCCTGTGAAAGTGTCATTTTTGTAACACATCTAGACCATGTAAACGGTGGACCTTATCATCAAAATCGTCTTCATTGAAAATCAGGCTGATCCACTTATTATTTGGACCACAAAAGCCATGCTTTAATATTGAGGGGATGTTTGGTGTATGGAATTAGATGGTATTAAGTGGGATAGAATTGTTTTTTTTTTGTTGCAATAAATGCACTTGTCAGTTAATTGTCTCTTAATGCCATGAGAGTGAACTATTCACTTTGGTGTTTGGATGATGTAAGATGTAGGGCTTAAATTCATGTTTTGATTCATGTACTATTTAGTTGTACATGAAAAATAACTTTTAATATCAAAAATCAAATTTGAAAACTACAGATGAGAAGTAAGGTGAGAGCCCACCTTAATGTCTGTGGGTAATCCACCTCATCTATCTATTTTGTGAGATCATTTTAGGATATTTGATGCAGGGATGAACATGATGAGGATAACTACTCTGAATCCACGGAGGTTCTCCGGACTCCTCACAGAGACTTCTCGAATCCACGAGGAAAGAAAGCAGAAAATAAAAATAAATTCTAAGAAATTCAAAATTGATTAATTGATGACTAAAAACGAGTTCACAACCCTTTAAATAGGGGTACCAAGCAATGGGAAAGAAATCAGAATCAAATTACAACTAAAACTCCTAAAATCCGCGACTTACTATAAATAGTAAACTTACTATTTATAGATGGTCGTGATGTCCACTAGTGCGCAAGGTTTTTGGCCAAAAATAGTAAGTGTCCCATTTAGCTTCACCAAACCATTCTCCTAATAATTCTAAGCTCTTTTCACATTGGGCGCAACTCCTAAAGCCCGACGGATGAAGAGTTATAATCAAACTAAATTTACTATTTATAGGAAAAACAAAATTAAAGCAGGGAAACGACCGTCGATCCAGGGGTTTTTCGCAATTCTGAGCATTGCAACCAGGCATAGCAGGGTTGGTTGGCTAAAGTAGCTCATTCTACGCCAAAATCATATATTTTACGTCAGCTAACTCATTCCGGATTGCGAGATACGCTCGATCTAAGGTCTGACGGTCCGGATCACTTCTGTCGTCGACCGGGCCTTTTCTGATCCATCTTGGCCATGAAATTGTCCGCGGCCCGCTCTACATCAATATGCTACCAAAAGACAAGTAGTTCCAAAACTCAAGTAGGCCATATGAGAGGAAAGAGTGGGGAAAGAACTTCCTACCGTTGAAACCTTCCCGAGCTCCACCTTTATGTTTATATGTCATCCCCACCGTTTATAAGTTCATTCCTGTAAGGATGAACTGACAACATAGAAAACTTTAATGTGATATAATACTTTTGTGGCTATATGAATGTTTCAATGGTGGTCACTTAATCCCCATTGCTTTCTCTTGTGTGGCTTCCTTGAGTTTTAAATCAACCTCATTTTTTGTAGCTTATACCCTAAAATGATATTGTAAGGCAGATGGATGAGGTGGATTCTTCACAAATATCAAGGTGGGCCTTATCTTCCTTCCCCGCATAAGAACTTCCTAGTTCATGCTTTTAAGAGCAAATCCCATGAATTTTGCAAATCCTGATCGAATTGCGAAAAGCCCTCCCTAACATTCCCTACTGCATGCACAATCCAATGTTGGAAACTTATGATGAACTAAATAGGGATGATTTTTCAAACCAAGGGATTTAAAATTTTATCCCACTTAACACCATCTAATTCTATGCCCCAAGCACCCTTGAAGGTTTGGCCTCATGAAAGAGAGAATTGCCCCAATTTTTGTGCCAGAATAAGCTGATAGTGGAGTGCACAAAGAGAAAATGTGGCTGCATGCTAAGTTAGTGTAACATCCCGAATTTTCACTGTTTTGGATTTCAAAAAAATCTTTGAAATTTATTTTTTTTATTAACTTATAATATCACTTAATGACCATTAGCACTCAATGTTAGTTCATACTGGGGTGGACCAGTCTAGTTATGATGGGACAAGTACGGGCCGTCAAGTCGGATAGTCCGTTTACACCTAGCATCAGCCGTGTGGGCCACCCAGCGACCGAGGAGGTTCTGAAAAATCTAAAACTTTAGACAATCATAGATCTCACTGGGCTTGTGGTCCATCACGGACTGCGGACCCAGTGAACACCCAGAAGTACCATCTGGCGCTTGCCCAATGCGCCCCACCAATGTCAGATTAAAATCTGGCACTGACAAAAGAAACTGAGACTCCGGGCCTTCCAGCCGTCGGATTTCTTCCAAATTTACGGTGAAGGTTTAATGTATTTTTCAACGCCTGCCCACCAAATCTGGGCCCCGATCGTGGCACGATGACTGTTGATCGCGAATCGGACCCGTACGACCAAACCCCATATCCGATCATCCCCAAATTTTGCGTGGCCCCTCATCGGGCCATGGAGACCCTATCCTATAAGTTTTATGGTCAAAGGGCCGTCAGAACCGCTTCAATTACCAAAATGGCCCTCGCAGGGACACTTAAGGGACGGAATCGCTTACTCAGACCCTATATCCGTTCATCTGTTTGTCCCTAAATTTTACATGGGCCCTAATTGGGCCATAAGACACCTACCCACCAAATTTGACGGCCTTGGGGGCGTTAGGGCCACCCCAACTTCAATAGGGAGCCCTAGAAGGCTAGTTTAGGAAATTGTGGGAACTTAAGTGATTTGAGTCGTCCACTCTTATGCCAAGTTGGGGATTTCAGACCGTCGGTTTACAACCAAACTTTATCCGTGGATTAAGGATATTTTCCCGCTCACATCCGTATAGCCGCGGCCCGATCGACCATCGGTGACCGTTGAACAAACTTCTAATCATATCTGTCGATCGGCGTGTCGAAATGGCGGACCGATTGTGTCCATACGTAGATCATCATTAAGACTAACTATCCTACGGTGTATATCGACTAGTACACCCCATAGGCTAAAAAAACCCTCCCATAGGGTTAGTATAGTAAAGACCCAACACTTGGGGCCAATTGCACCAAAACTGGCACTATATAAAGGCTTTCATTTGGGCACCCCTCTCCCCATACGATTTTGCCCTAAGAGAAAATGAGGAAAGAGAGAAGAGAAAGAGGAGAAAGAAGGGAGAGCAAGGGAGTAGTGAGAGTGGAGGTGAGCAAGGTGGACTCTCAATCAAGGTGGGGCCCAAGAGGATCAAACCCACAACCTCCTACACTTTCTCAAAGAGGAAACCCTACACCGCAACCACCGAAAATCGTCCGTGGGCCATCTAGGTAAGATCCCTCACTCTTTTCTCTTGAAATCCTTGTATTGAAGAAGAAAATGCATGAATTTCTCTCATGTTTAAATTGTTTTAGGGATTCCGGTCGGCCAACCTCCAAAACCCTCATCTCTAGGTCGTTTCCAAACCTCCAACGAATCCGAAGGTGCGGACTATTGTTCTTAGGTGGCCTAGCACCAATTTTAGCATGAGCTTAATGATTTTGATTGCTTGGATGTTGTGTTTGAACATCTAGAGAGACCCTAAAAATGGTAGCTATTAGATTGTATGGACATGCTTGCTTGATTCTTTCATGATTTGGATCTTGTTTCTTACATGAGTTGTGTATGGATGATCACATGCTCATGCTTGATTGATTTTTCATGTTTTGTTGCTTCATAGTAAGTAGAATGTCACTATTTTTTTAGTATGATTTTGGTAATACGGAGGAAGTACTCACTTCCTTACTAACCCACACACTCACATGCATTTTATTCTTGATAATGCTTGGTTGCTTGTAGGGGTATTCATATGTATGTTTGAAATGCATGAGAACATGTGGTTATTACGCTAGTTGAGAATCTTTATAGTTGGCTTGTTATGAATAACCTTCATCCTATTAGATTGGTCAGGAATCGTGAGGAGAGATGGTTGTCCCATTGGTGGGACTGCCCTCAGGCTAAACCCGTGGGTTTGGGCGGGTGTGTTCGGGTGGCTGTAGTTCAACTACATGGGTCTTTTGTGCCCGAGGTCACTCGTCTCACGCTCGCTTGACTCGTGCGGTCTAGCCTACTGTCTGACCAATCTTGTATGTTAACCTTGTTTGCTCACATATATATTGGACCTGAACCACCCTACAACCGTTGTAGCCCATCAAAAATTCACTTGAAACTAGTCCACAGCCTCGTGAGCCGGGCATGGTGGAATGGGACACTATGTCCGAGCTGTCGGCTTATGCTGGGGTACCACGCCTCCCCGTAGTGACCGCGAGCGATCCCTTCCTTTCGCCACTCTTCATGTTTGGTGTCGGGGATGAGGAACCCGACGGGATCAAGGATCGCAAGGTCTCGGCCTCACACATTGATGGAGTCTTGGCTTCGCAACTAGATTAGGGCAGTGATACGTAGGGTGAATCAGAATCCCCAACCTGCTGGATGAATGGACTTAACTAATAACTCGGCTAACACGATCGCATTGCACGCATTAGTTAGGGTGGCGACTCGAAAGTCGAGGTCGCTCTGAGGGAGTGCTGTCATATGCGATCGTTAGATGGAGTTGCTTGAGGGAGTGTTGTGGTGAGGGCATACATCATATCATCCTGCATGCATGCATTTTAAATAAGAGTTATTAGGTGTTGATGATTGTCTGTTTTTCATTAAGATCATATTACAATTGATGCCTGTTGTAACTTTAGACCAATAGTTCACACTGAGTTGATCACTCACTCCCACTCTAGGACGGTGTTTTAAAACACCAACCAGACCCATTCATAGATGCAGGTGACTCAGGGCATAAGGAGCCTGGTGAGGCGAGCTTGGACGAGGAGTACGAACTCTCCTACTTTCAGCTGATGGGCGGCTCTCCATCGGCTTGATCGGGCTGAATTTGGATTTGCTGAACCGCGGGCTCCGCTTTAGTCTTTTGGGATATAGCCTTCTTTTATTATCCTGTTGGGCAATGCCTTGGGCAATGCCTTGGGCGACCCTTTATTATTTTTGGACTTGTATATTTATGAGATTTCCTTCACTTCAGTAGACTGGTGCGATTGTGCTTCATGCTTCAGGTAATTCCAAATTGCGCAGTTAAATTTGATTAATCATATAAACCATAAATGCACGATAAGTGACATTCGGGAACTCGGGAGTCGAGTCTATACACGACCCCCGATTTTTCGGGGCATTACAGTTAGCCTACAAAGGGCTATAGGTGATCATTTCTCACCAAATGCATATTGCCAGGTGAACCCAACACCACGGGGCTATGTGGTGTAAGGACTATGAGTAGGGGTGTACATCGAGTCAAACCGAGTCGAGCTGGCCTTAGCTCGACTTGGCTCAGTCATTGGTTGACCTCAGCTCGGCTCGGTCCTCGAGCTTGATTGGCCAGCTCGGCTCGGTTCGGTCAGCAGCTCGGGCCGAGTTCGAGCCAAGAGCGAGCCGAGTTCACCATTGAGGCATTTCCACAAACACCTGAACTACAACTTCAAAATTCCACTGTTTTACAAACAGAGACAATGATTTTACAGGTGTTTTATTAAACACCTTCTAAGCAACATAAAAACTAATAAAAATAAAGAGAAAAAAGAGGACCACTTGGCCAACAGGTGGATGCAAATGAGGTGAAATGGCTGAGTACCATCGTTATTACGCTCAATACAGGTAGTTACCTTGTATTTATCATTATTACCAATTATATCCAATGGAAGTTTCGGAGACTACTTATTTGAGAAGACAGTAGTCATGTATTGTAAAGAAATCATCTAATTAGATTCAAAATTACGTTGTTTAGAAACGGATTGCCCGGTAAAGAAATTATCTTAAGTTGTGATGAAGGTCACCAAGTTTTGTGGGGCCACCGTGATGACATATGTATTATATCGAAACTGTCCATCTATTTGGTGAGAACGTTTTAAGACTGGAGCCTAAAAATGAGATAGATACAAATCTCAGGTGGACCAAACTGCATAAAGCAGTGAGATTGAACGTCCACCATTGAAACTTTCTCAAGGGTTACAGAAGTTTTGGATCAATTTAATATTTGTTTTTCCCCTTTATCTTGGTTTGTGTGACTGTATGAACAGTTTGGATGGCAAATAACATCACGGTGGGCTATAGGAATGTTTCAATGGTCGGAATTATTGTCCCCACTATTTTTTGTGGTGTGGTCCATTTGAGCATTGGATATGGCTCATTTTTGGGATCATGACATAAAATTATCTCACCAAATGAATGGAAGGTGTGGATATCATGATGGGCCCACAGAAATTGTTAACATGAATACACCACCACGTCAGCTCTTGTGTGTGAGCGTATGCGCGTGTAAAATAAATAAATAAAGAAAGAAAGACATGAGGCCGATAATTGCGGACGCGGATTTCCTGCTAAAAACTTTTGCTACCGGTTCTGCTCTTGGAGCCAGGTGTGGCCTACTGTGATGTTTGTAAGAAATCCCTCCCGTCCATTCCGCTTTTTTTAGTTCATTTGAGTCAAAAAAGAAGCCGGATCCAATACTCAAGTGGGCCGGAGACGTGAAAATTAAACGTCCACAGTTAAAATATTGGTGGGGCCACAAAAGTTTTGAATCATTCTAATTTTGTGTTTTCAGTTCATCTCATTACGAATGATCGTTATCAACAGTATGGATGACGTGTAAACATCTCCATCGACCTCAACTATTGGATCCGCGGGATTCCTTTTGGTTTCTTGTCTTAAAATGAACTCACAGAACGGACAGAGAGGAGTGGATTTCTTGTAAAGGGGCCCACCTGAGTAACCAGTGTAGGAGCTTCCTGCTCCTGCTAAAGGCTTTAGCAGTAAATTCGCGTACGATAATTGCCGGTCCCTTCCAAAAGGGTGCGGATTAGGTACTCACAGGTTGATTAGCGAGACTCCGCGCTACTACTGAAGTGACGTCACTAAGTTCCATGGCCCCCACCATTATGTATTTTTAGTATCAACACTTTTCATCCATTTGAAGCGATCATTTTAGGGCAATACCCAAAGAATGAGTTAAATCCAAAGCTCCAATGAACCCAGCACAGAAAAAAAGTGGGGACAGTGACGCCCACCGTTGAAAACTTTTAAAGGCCACGAAAGCTTTAGATCAAGTTATATTTGTGTTTTCCCTTCATGTCTTTTTAACTTTTGAACTGGATTTCAAATAAATATTATGGTGGGCCATAGGATAGTTTCAACGGTGAGAATCACTCCCTACCTTTTTCTATGGTGGGTCCATTACAGATTTTTACTGCCTCGTTCTTTAGCTCATGCCCTAAAATGATGATAATGAAACTGGGTGACGTCACTTCAATAGCGAGTCGTTACTCTGCATGTCATTATTTAATCCGCGTCCCTTCCAAAAGATCCAAGGAGGAGACTACTCTGCATGTCATTATTTAATCCGCGTCCCTTCCAAAAGATCCAAGAAGTCTCCTCCGTAAGGGAG
Organism: Magnolia officinalis; assembly: GCA_021015155.1. NCBI lineage: Eukaryota > Viridiplantae > Streptophyta > Magnoliopsida > Magnoliales > Magnoliaceae > Magnolia > Magnolia officinalis. The sequence goes on from JAJHSJ010000018.1 coordinate 53,722,223, forward strand.
GCAAGTCACATGATTGAGAGAAATTTCCAACTGTACGACCCATATATGCCCATCAACCTTTTGAAGCCCACTCGCTTTTCACCTCCCAATAATACTCCCCAGCTGTACGGCCCCATTTCTCAGGTCGAAAATGCCCCTGCTTTTCCGCTCTTTAATATGTGAGTGCTGGGGCTACCTTTGGCTACGGATTATAACCGTAGCTATAGCCCAACAGCAATGTACTTCGATATATCGAAGTTCATTCGATATATTGAAAAAGGTCCAAAACTGTCCAGCGAGCTTGCCTCAAAATTCTTTTAATTTTCGATATATCGAAGCACATTCGATATATCGAAAAAGGTATTTAACCTTTAGCTACGGATTATAACCGTAGCCAAAACTGTATTCTGGGCCAATCTATGAAAAAAAAATTTATTTTATTTTTATTTTTATTTTTTACATGGAGAACTTTATTCTACCTACAATTTTCTCAAATACATATTTGTAAAAATATGTATATATAAGCATAAAAAAAAAATTCTCTCTTTTTTTTTCATTTCTTTCTTTATTCATTTAACAAGAATATCTTCTAAACCAAAATTAGTTACTTGATGTACCCAATATGATTTTGGGGTAGGAGAAGCTACTTTAGCCAACTAACATAGTTATTTTTCAAGATTCCATCGGGTCGATGGTCGAAAATCCATTTCATTCACTTTGCGGTCAATTTTAATAAGTTCGTGGTCAATTTCATTCATTTCCATGCATTTCATGGTCATTTCTCTTCACTTAAATGTCATTTCCATGCATTTCACGGTCATTCTCGCCTATTCCGTGTTCATTCACGGTCATTTCGACGCATTTCACGGTCATTTCGACGCATTTCGCGGTCATTTTCCTTCACTTCATAGTCATTTCCATGCATTTAACGGTCATTTCGATTCATTTCACAGTCATTTTCATACATTTCACGGTCATTCCAAACAATTCCGTATTGATTAACGGTCATTTCGACGCATTTCGCGATCATTTTCGTTCACTTCGCGGTCATTTCCATGCATTTAACGGTCATTTCGATTCATTTCACGGTCATTTCCATGCATTTCACGGTCATTCCAAACAATTCCGTATTGATTAACGGTCATTTCCACGCATTTCGCGGTCATTTCCCTTCACTTCGCAGTCATTTCCATGCATTTAACGGTCATTTCGCTTCACTTCACAGTCATTTCCGAGCATTTCACAGTCTTTCCAAACAATTCCGTGTTGATTAACGGTCATTTCCATTCACTTCGCGAAATGACCGTTAAATGCATGGAAATGACCGTTAAATGCATGGAAATGACTGCGAAGTGAAGGGAAATGACCGCGAAATGCGTCGAAATGACCGTTAATCAACACGGAATTGTTTGGAATGACCGTGAAATGCACGGAAATGACTATGAAGTGAAGCAAAATGACCGTTAAATGCATGAAAATGACCGCGAAGTGAAGGGAAATGACCGCGAAATGCGTCGAAATGACCGTTAATGAACACGGAATTGTTTGGAATGACCGTAAAATGCACGGAAATGACTATAAAGTGAAGCGAAATGACCGTTAAATGCATGAAAATGACCACAAAGTGAAGGGAAATGACCGTCCGTGTTGATTAACGGTCATTTCGACGCATTTCGCGGTCATTTCCCTTCACTTCGCGGTCATTTCCATGCATTTAACGGTCATTTCGATTCATTTCACGGTCATTTTCATGCATTTCACGGTTCATTCATTCCAAACAATTCCGTATTGATTAACGGTCATTTCCAAGCATTTCGCGGTCATTTCCCTTCACTTCGCGGTCATTTCCATGCATTTAACGGTCATTTCGATTCATTTCACGATCATTTCCATGCATTTCACGGTCATTCCAAACAATTCCGTATTGATTAACGGTCATTTCCACGCATTTCGCGGCCATTTCCCTTCACTTCGCAAAATGACCATTAAATCCATGGAAATGACCGTTAAATGCATGGAAATGACTGCGAAGTGAAGGGAAATGACCGCGAAATGCGTCGAAATGACCGTTAATCAACACGGAATTGTTTGGAATGACCGTGAAATGCACGGAAATGAATATGAAGTGAAGCAAAATGACCGTTAAATGCATGAAAATGACCGCGAAGTGAAGGGAAATGACCGCGAAATGCGTCGAAATGACCGTTAATCAACACGGAATTGTTTGGAATGACCGTGAAATGCACGGAAATGACGATAAAGTGAAGCGAAATGACCGTTAAACGCATGAAAATGACCGCGAAGTGAAGGAAATGACCGTCCGTGTTGATTAACGGTCATTTCGACGCATTTCGCGGTCATTTCCCTTCACGTCGCGGTCATTTCCATGCATTTAACGGTCATTTCGATTCATTTCACGGTCATTTTCATGCATTTCACGGTCATTCCAAACAATTCCGTATTGATTAACGGTCATTTCCACGCATTTCGCGGTCATTTTCCTTCACTTCACGGTCATTTCCATGCATTTAACGGTCATTTCGATTCATTTCACAGTCATTTCCATGCATTTCACGGTCATTCCAAACAATTCCGTATTGATTAACGGTCATTTCCACGCATTTCACGGTCATTTCCCTTCACTTCGCAGTCATTTCCATGCATTTAACGGTCATTTCGCTTCACTTCACAGCCATTTCCGAGCATTTCACGGTCTTTCCAAACAATTCCGTGTTGATTAACGGTCATTTCCACGCATTTCACGGTCATTTCCATTCACTTCGCGAAATGACCGTTAAATGCATGGAAATGACCGTTAAATGCATGGAAATGACTGCGAAGTGAAGGGAAATGACCGCAAAATGCGTCGAAATGACCGTTAATCAACACGGAATTATTTGGAACGACCGTGAAATGCATGGAAATGACTATGAAGTGAAGCAAAATGACTGTTAAATGCATGAAAATGACCGCGAAGTGAAGGGAAATGACCGCGAAATGCGTCGAAATGACCGTTAATCAACACGGAATTGTTTGGAATGACCGTGAAATGCACGGAAATGACTATAAAGTGAAGCGAAATGACCGTTAAATGCATGAAAATGACCACGAAGTGAAGGAAAATGACCGCGAAATGCGTCGAAATGACCGTTAATCAACACGGAATTGTTTGGAATGACCTTGAAATGCACGGAAATGACTATAAAGTGAAGCGAAATGACCGTTTAAATGCATGAAAATGACCGCGAAGTGAAGGGAAATGACCGTCCGTGTTGATTAACGGTCATTTCGACGCATTTCGCGGTCATTTCCTTTCACTTCGCGGTCATTTCCATGCATTTAACGTTCATTTCAATTCATTTCACGGTCATTTTCATGCATTTCACGGTCATTCCAAACAATTCCGTATTGATTAACGGTCATTTCGATGCATTTAGCGGTCATTTTCCTTCACTTCGCGGTCATTTCCATGCATTTAACGGTCATTTCGATTCATTTCACGGTCATTTCCATGCATTTCACGGTCATTCCAAACAATTCCGTATTGATTAACGGTCATTTCCACGCATTTCGCGATCATTTTCCTTCACTTCGCAATCATTTCCATGCATTTAACGGTCATTTCGCTTCACTTCACAGTCATTTCCGAGCATTTCACGGTCTTTCCAAACAATTCCGTGTTGATTAACGGTCATTTCCACGCATTTCGCGGTCATTTCCATTCACTTCGCGAAATGACCGTTAAATGTATGGAAATGACCGTTAAATGCATGGAAATGACTGCGAAGTGAAGGGAATGACCGTGAAATGCGTCGAAATGACCGTTAATCAACACGGAATTGTTTGGAATGACCGTGAAATGCACGGAAATGACTATAAAATGAAGCGAAATGACCGTTAAATGCATGAAAATGACCGCGAAGTGAAGGGAAATGACCGCGAAATGCGTCGAAATGACCGTTATCAACACGGAATTGTTTGGAATGGCCGTGAAATGCACGGAAATGACTATAAAGTGAAGCGAAATGACCGTTAAATGCGTGAAAATGACTGCGAAGTGAAGGGAAATGACCGCGAAATGCGTCGAAATGACCGTGAATCAACACGGAATTGTTTGGAATGACCGTGAAATGCACGGAAATGACTATAAAGTGAAGTGAAATGACCGTTAAATGCATGAAAATGACCGCGAAGTGAAGGGAAATGATCGTCCGTGTTGATTAACGGTCATTTCGACGCATTTCGCGGTCATTTCCCTTCACTTCGCGGTCATTTTCATGCATTTAACGGTCATTTTGCTTCACTTCATAGTCATTTCCGTGCATTTCACGGTCATTCCAAACAATTCCGTGTTGATTAACGGTCATTTCGACACATTTCGCGGTCATTTCCCTTCACTTCGCAGTCATTTCCATGCATTTAACGGTCATTTCCATGCATTTAACGGTCATTTCGCGAAGTGAATGGAAATGACCGCGAAATGCGTGGAAATGACCGTTAATCAACACGGAATTGTTTGGAAAGACTGTGAAATGCTCGGAAATGACTGTGAAGTGAAGCGAAATGACCGTTAAATGCATGGAAATGACTGCGAAGTGAATGGAAATGACCGCGAAATGCGTGGAAATGACCGTTAATCAACACAGAATTGTTTGGAATGACCGTGAAATGCATGGAAATGACCGTGAAATGAATCGAAATGACCGTGAAATGCATGGAAATGACCACGAAGTGAAGGGAAATGACCGCGAAATGCGTCGAAATGACCGTAAATCAACACGGAATTGTTTGGAATGACCGTGAAATGCACGAAAATGACTATAAAGTGAAGCGAAATGACCGTTAAATGCATGAAAATGACCGCGAAGTGAAGGGAAATGACCGTCCGTGTTGATTAACGGTCATTTCGACGCATTTCGCGGTCATTTCCCTTCACTTCGCGGTCATTTCCATGCATTTCACGGTCATTTCGATTCATTTCACGGTCATTTCCATGCATTTCACGGTCATTCCAAACAATTCCATATTGATTAACGGTCATTTCCACGCATTACACGGTCATTTCCCTGCACTTCGCAGTCATTTTCATGCATTTGACGGTCGTTTCGCTTCACTTCACAGTCATTTCCGAGCATTTCACGGTCTTTCCAAACAATTCCGTGTTGATTAACAGTCATTTCCACGCATTTCGCGGTCATTTCCATTCACTTCGCGAAATGACCGTTAAATGCATGGAAATGACCGTTAAATGCATGGAAATGACTGCGAACTGAAGGGAAATGACCGTGAAATGCGTCGAAATGACCGTTAATCAACACGAAATTGTTTGGATTGAAAGTGACCGTGAAATGCACGGAAATGACTATAAAGTGAAGCGAAATGACCGTTTAAATGCATGAAAATGACCGCGAAGTGAAGGGAAATGACCGCGAAATGCGTCGAAATGACCGTTAATCAACACGGAATTGTTTGGAATGACCGTGAATTACACGGAAATGACTATAAAGTGAAGCGAAATGACCGTTAAATGCATCAAAATGACTGCGAAGTGAAGGGAAATGACCGCGAAATGCGTCGAAATGACCGTGAATAAAACAGGAATTGTTTGGAATGACCGTGAATGAAATGCACGGAAATGACTATAAAGTGAAGTGAAATGACCGTTAAATGCATGAAAATGACCGCAAAGTGAAGGGAAATGATCGTCCGTGTTGATTAACGGTCATTTCGACGCATTTCGCGGTCATTTCCTTTCACTTCGCAGTCATTTCCATGCATTTAACGGTCATTTCGCTTCACTTCATAGTCATTTCCGTGCATTTCACGGTCTTTTCAAACAATTCCGTATTGATTAACGGTCATTTCGACACATTTTGCGGTCATTTCCCTTCACTTCGCAGTCATTTCCATGCATTTAACGGTAATTTCCATGCATTTAACGGTCATTTCGCGAAGTGAATGGAAATGACCGCGAAATGCGTGGAAATGACCGTTAATCAACACGGAATTGTTTGGAGTGAAGACCGTGAAAATGCTCGAAAATGTCTGTGAAGTGAAGCGAAATGACCGTTAAATGCATGGAAATGATTGCGAAGTGAAGGGAAATGACCGCGAAATGCGTGGATATGACCGTTAATCAACACAGAATTGTTTGGAATGACCATGAAATGCATGGAAATGACCAGAATGTGAAATGAACCGTGAAATGAATCGAAATGACCGTGAAATGCATGGAATGACCGCAAAGTGAAGGGAAAATGACCGCGAAATGCGGTTGATGATGAAATGACCGTGAATCAACACGGAATTGTTTGGAATGACCGTGAAATGCACGGAAAATGACTATAAAGTGAAGCGAAATGACCGTTAAATGCATGAAAATGACCGCGAAGTGAAGGGAAATGACCGTCCGTGTTGATTAACGGTCATTTCGACGCATTTCGCGGTCATTTCCCTTCACTTCGCGTAATTTCCATGCATTTAACGGTCATTTGTTTTCATTTCACGGTCATTTCCATGCATTTCACGGTCATTCCATACAATTCCGTATTGATTAACGGTCATTTCCACGCATTTCGCGGTAATTTCCCTTCATTCGCAGTCATTTCCATGCATTTGACGGTCATTTCGCTTCACTTCACAGTCATTTCCGAGCATTTCACGGTCTTTCCAAACAATTCCGTGTTGATTAACGGTCATTTCCACGCATTTCGCGGTCATTTCCATTCACTTCGCGAAATGACCGTTAAATGCATGGAAATGACCGTTAAAGCATGGAATGACTGCGAAGTGAAGGGAAATGACCGCCAAATGCGTGGAAAATGACCATTAATCTACACGGAATTGTTTGGAAAGACCGTGAAAATGCACGGAAATGACTGTGAAGTGAAGCAAAATGACCGTTAAATGCATGGAAATGACTGCGAAGTGAAGGGAAATGACCGCGAAATGCGTGGAAATGACGTTAATCAACACGGAATTGTTTAGAATGACCGTGAAATGCACGGAAATGACTGTGAAGTGAAGCGAAATGACCGTTAAATGCATGAAAATGACCGCGAAGTGAAGGGAAATGACCACGAAATGCGTCGAAATGACCGTGTGAATCAACACGGAATATGTGTGGGAATGACGTGATATGCATGAAAATGGGGGTGAAGTGAAGCGAAATGAAACCAGAAAATGCCCGAAAATGACCGTGAAGTGAAAATGCGGAAAATGACCGTGAATTTCGTGAATGAAATTAACGCAAAAGTGAATGAATGAAAGGATTTTCGACCATTCGAACTGATAGAATCTTGAAAAATAACTAG
>JAJHSJ010000018.1:53729614-53802928 GCA_021015155.1 Magnolia officinalis
CGTCCATCTATCTGGAGAGATCATTTTAGGGTGAAATCCAAAGAATGAGTCACATCCAAAGCTCCAGTGGAACCTACTACAGAAAACAGTGGGGAAGACGCCACCGTTAAAAACTCTAAAAGCCACAATAAGTTTTCGATCAAGCTTATATTTATATTTCCCTTCTTTAATGTCTTTGGTTAACTTTTGAACAGGTTGGATTTTGAAAAAACATCGTGGTGGGCCTTAGAAAGTTTTCAACTGTGGGCATCAATCTTCCCGCTGTTTTTTGTAATGGGGTCCACTAAAGCTTTAGATCCATCTCATTCTCTGGCTAATTGCTTAAAATAATATCTCCAAATAGGTGGACATTGTGGTACAACACATAACATTATAATGGGGTCCACAGAAATTGGTGACGTCACCTCCGTAGAGTGAGGTCCGGTGTTAGGACCCGGATTGCGTGTGATAACTCATACGCTTAGCGTACTGAGTAAACTCTGTGAGGTCCACCATGATTTACTTATTTATCCACTCTGTCCATACATTTTAATCGATAATTTTAGTACTTGAACCAAAAAGTCAGGTATATCCATGTTCAAATAGACCACCCACAGAAACAGTGAATTGAATGTCTACCCGTGAAACATAATTGGAGGGCCACAGGAGTTTTGGATCAACCTTATATTTGTTTTTTCCCATCATCCATGTCTGTATGATTTATGAATAAGTTAGATGAAAATAAACATAACTGTGGGGCCTAGAAAGGTTTCAACGGGGTGGAAATCATTATCCCCACTATTTCCAGTGGTATGATCCACTTGATCTTTGGATATGCATCAATTTTGGGCTCAACCCTTTAAATTAGATGAAAAATGGATGGACGGCATAGATAGACCACATACATTCAACGTGGGCCTAACTTTGTTTACTCAGTACGTAATCTGATTTCCCGGTACAGATTGGCGTGGCTGGTTGGTCGGTGCTCTATGGACCCACCATGATGTGGTGTTTCATCCATTCTGTTCATCTATTTTTAAAGAAGGGAAAATATAAATAAAAGCTTGATCGAAACTTTTTGTGGCCTTTAAAAGTTTTTAAGGGTGGCATCACTCTCCCCACTGTTTTCTGTAGTGGGGTCCATTGGAGCTTTGGATGTGACTCATTCTTTGAATTTCACCCTAAAATGATCTCTCATATGGATGGATGTTCACTCCCCAAGTATAGGGTTGTGATGTAGTAATAAACTCGGTGAGACCGAGGTCGAATCCCACAGGGACTGAAACCTGTACGTAATCTGAAAGTAACCAGAACTAGAACTAGAATAAGATGCAATCTAAATCAAGTGAATATGAAGGAATAATGGTGAAAATATTAATCTAAACTGGTGAAATTTAAAGGTAGGAAACTAGGGTGTCAAGGATCCACTTGTAGAGATCAGGGAGATCTACACTTGATTCATGAACTCAACTGGACTTCGAGTCCCATCTTCATCCAGTTGGAAAGTATATCACTAAAGCACAATCTGAACTTCCCTTGATCTAGTTTTCAAAAGAGATGAAAGGTATAAGAATTAGATATGATTCCATCACAAATCCATGCCCATGAGACAAGGTAAACAACAGAACTTAAACCAATCCGCAACCAATCAGAAGATGTATGAATGTTAGGAAGGATTCCGTCATCCAACCATGTCAAACATGTCCAGGGACCATGGTGAACAAAGCGGCCTCAATTCATAATTCCTGTAATGCAATGAACATACCTGAAGCCATCACAAATCCATTGTAATTTGAGTCACAATAAACCATTAAAAACTACAAATATTCCATATATTCAAAACTAGAATCAAACTTTAGTTCTTCAGATGAATCTAACCGTCGAGATCTCCCATCATGCCACAAGCTTCACCTCTTAGCCCTAGCTAAGAGGTTTAGCCCCACAAGAATGGGCCCAATCCCTTAGACAAATATAAAAAAAAATAAAAGAAAAAGAAAACAAAACACAACTCTAAAAAAAATCTCTGTCTACATCCAAGCCAAACCCGAGCCAAGATCCACGGTTCCTCCACTCACTCTCTCTCTCTCTCTCTCTTTCTCTTTCCTTTTAAACAGATGGAAGGCCGGTCGGATGGTGCATACGCACAAGGAGTCGGTGCGGAGAATTTTCGCACTGCGTATTCAGAGGGCCGTTCCGCATTCAGCGCTGATGTTGATGGGGCCGATTTAGAGTCGTTCTTTTGAAGATCTAGGTCGTTCGATAGATTTGTAGGACCGATTTAGGCCATGAGCCAAAATCTGGAAAGAATCCAAATCTTTGGTAGGCCGTAATATCAATCAACGTGACGTTTTTCAGGCCCATCTTCTGATCCCGTTCTTGTGCATGGTTGCACAAGAACACCATAGTTCCTGCTAAAATCATTTTCTGGACCTACTGGACGGCTCAGATCAACTATATAGATCATGGTTGTGGGCCACAAGAATCCACACAAGCCCCTGTTTCCGTTTTTGTTTCTGCTTTGGATTCCACGGAGGCACGATGATCAGTGGGGCCATTACGGGGGTCTTCTTAGAAAATCAGCTCCGTCCATTAATTTCCTCACGAAAAACCGGTTATTCCTGACCGTTTTTAGATCAAAACCATGGCGGACCATCTACTGGATCTTTCGACCGTCTATCTGCCGTTTGGACAGTTAAAAACTAGTCACTGTTGTCCTTTGAAATTCCGCCACCTAGGCCTTGGGTAATGAGACTGTGAGAGTGCAATGGACGGGCCGGATTGGTCCGTCGAATGACGATGGTGGCCCACGAAGGAAAACCGCAATGGTTTGTGCGAATGCTGGCGGAATGAAAACGGAAATTCCATTTTAGGAAGAAAAGGTGCTGGTCCGGTGCACAGCTAGTGTACATGTGCACTTTGCACATGTCACTCAAGATGGGACTCACTGTGATGCTCGTGGGAGATCTGATCTGTCCATCTCTTCTATCATATCATTTAAACCGTAAAGACCAATTTTGAAGCATATCCAGATAACAGGTGGGCCCAAAATCAATGATTCATGGGCTGATCTGTCCATTGGGCCACTTCCACAGATTTTCAATGGCTGAAATTCGACGTGTCTGGTTAATTTATGGTCTTCAGGCCATGTATGTAGTTTCGAGCCGAACGGATGGTGGGAACCCTGTGATCTTGCATTCTGGACCAGTTTTGGGCCATTTTTAACGTGAACGGCTTGATTTCCTCGGATCCCTGGCGTGTGAATTCGTTGATCTTGGTCCTCTGGAGTCTGTCCCTTACTCTGGTGACTTCGGAGCATCAAATCCACGCTTTTAATACTCTTTTTCAGTCAACGCTCCTAATTACATCCTGCAGCAAAAACCTGATTAAATATTTCATTAAGCAATGTCATGTTCGTAAATCCATGTAATAACTGGGGTCTAATATGCAATATTTGACCCTCAACACAACCCCCAACCAGCATTTTGCTAGTCCCGAGCAAAGTATGCGAAAAATAAGTTAGAGAATTACGAGACAATTTCTATAGACTCTAGCGATTTTAAAAACAATCCAGATATTAGAAGTCTAAGATTCATGAATGTTGGGTATTACATTCTCATGGACTCAATCGTACGGTAAATTCCATAGTCAAGCTCAAAGTATTAATCCTTTAATCAGAAAAATTCTAAACATTGAGTTTCATGGGTGTATAGTGTGATCTCGACTTATCACCATTAAGATCCGATTCATTATTTCATGATGTCATTGGCAACCAACAAGAGTATTCAGGACAACCACCTAAACCAAAACTTGCCTCACAGTTCAACTTTTTCATTCTAACAGCTTTTGATTTTTCCATAAACAGTAGTGCCAAAGAAGAGAATCAAATCCTCACCTATAGGGAGCAAACCTATGGTGAAAACCGGTCGCCTAACTTTTTCAATTATCAACCATGAGGAATCAAATCTCACTTATAGGGAGCAAACCTATGGTGAAGTTTGTTCACCCAACCCTTTCCGCAGGCAGCTATTTTTGTAGTTGGGTATTTTCTTTTTCTTTCATTCTTCTTATCGAACATGGTAGACAAATTCCCCAGGTCGGTTCCTTTCATGCTTACTGATTACCAAGTCAACCCTTCAATATCAAACTGAACCCTTAATGTGAAAGCAAGATGTGACATGTGAAATCATGACTCAATCAATGTTTAAAACTTCTAATCATGGATTAACAATTCAAACTTAACTGTGAAATCTAACAGACACTAAATCCAAGAGTCATAAATTACCAACATCACGTATCTTGAAATTTTAGTGTTCTACATGACCGTCAAGATCACTTCGAATGTACAAGAAAGTCCAGAAATTTTTTTTAAAATTTTCACAATTTTTACTCAAGACCAAGAAAACACTGATTATGTTACCTAATCTTCCACCCCCAACCTAAAATCTACATTGTCCTCAATGTAAAAGATATAAACATGCAATGCACATGGGACAACGACAGTAAAGAAAAAGTGATGGGAAGATAGTACCTGGAAAACGAATCGAGAGAGATTTTTCAAGAGATTGCTGGGAGAGAGCAGGTCAGTACAAGAGTGAAACCAACAAAAATAACAAAACAAAATCCTACCTATACCACTTTCGCAGGTGCTTTCGATTGCATTTAGCGTATGCAACAAGCCTTTAAACGCCTAGGTTGCCCCTAGTGGACGAGTTGTAGTCTCGTGAGGGTTTGCAGCAATGTTACCCACAAACATTAAATTAACTGATTAGGAAAATGAAATGAAAAGCTAGGTTGTCTCCCAGGAGTGTTAAGTTTACCGTCTATCTTAAAACAACATAAAACAAACTACCCTAGTCTTATGAAAGCAAGGAAAAACTACTCGATCATGCCGCAAAGTTCCTTTTCCGGCCAATATCTTGATAAGTTTCTCTGTAAGTTCCTCAACAGGATCATCGAAAAGCTCTTTTTGCAATAGGCTTGGGTGCCCTGGAGCATGACTTTCCAAAAAGACTTATGTACCTCATAGGAGTGTTTCCATTGAATTGCTTGAGGTATCCAAAGTACATACGATTCACCTGTGACAGAAGAAGTTTCAACGTTAGTATCCCATGGTGAATCAGAGACTACAAATAGATAAAGTTTAGAAAACTTTGCCATAAGTGATGTAGCCTCAACACATTCCAAAGTTCTAGACTTCGGTTTCATTTTTAGCTCATCTTCCTTTAATGGTAAACAATTAGGATCTGGGGAAGAAGTGGCTTCAGAGTAAGGATGCGCTTGGTCCGTGACAACCACCGAGGTGGTGTCATGTAAGGAATTCACCTTTTCTTGTATCATGAGGTCGTTGGGATCCACAAGGTGTGCCAAGCATGAGTTCAAAGATGTGGGAAAGTCAGCTGGGAGTGACTCGTCTCCTGTATCAAAATCTGTGATGATGAGCCCAAGGATTCCATCGTCTTTTGAAGTAGATGGACGCATGCTCGCTTACTCTTGCCCTTCACAAACAGATGAGCAATTAATAGGTGAAGAATTGATGTGAAAACTCTGGTCATTGAAGCTTCTCAGTGGAAGCATTGAATCGTCTAAAGTGTGTAGCTCAGATTATAGCCTTAACTGGGTAGTTTCAAATTCCAGAGTTATATCAAGCAAATCGTCCATCGCCCGAATCATATCATCATTCAATTAAGGGTAGTGGTCCAAACATGTATCACAAGGGTTGGAAGGATTAGGTAAAAGTGGTTCATTCTTCACATTCAAATCAGTCATTTCAGACAGGTGGAGTACCTCATTATGGTTGGCAACTTCCTGAACCTCTTGATCATTGGCAGGGGCCACACTTGAGATTGAATCTCAATACTCATCATCATCCAGTTCCGTGCAGTGTGAACTTAGGATGGGATCACATTCCTCACATTCTGTTCCTAGATTGGGTTGAGGTTCGAATAAATTAACCTCTACCTCATCAGTGTAATCATGTGTGTCATGTGAGTGAAGTGTGTCACTATCATTATATTTGAAAGACACCCACATCTCTTGATCATTCCTTTGGACAGTCATCGAGATCGACTCATCGGAAAATCGAACCATCTGCTCATTAATGGAATCCAATTCCTCATTCATAATTTCAGTTTCTGCCACAAGCGAATTATTATAACCTTCTTCACATTGTGCTTCTAGATTGAGATAAGACTGGGATAACCTAGCCTCTTCCTTCTCCATAAGATGTGACTGAATGATTGAAATTGAGGATTTGAGCAATTCGCATGATTGTATGGCAAGTTGATTGAATTGTTCTTGTGCTTTCATGAGCTTCTGAAGTTAATCCTATTGGATTGTTTCTGATTGGGTTTCAAAAGTAGAGGACCCAAGAGAATTATCACTATGATATATAGCTGGTTCAACTTCCCGACATTGATGTTTCCACTGTTTATAGTCATAAGGATCATAGGTGGGAGAATCTGATGGTTGGTAATACTTATTATCACTCATAATATAATCACGCATTGTTTTCTTTTTCTCAGATGGGTTATAATGATTCTCACTCCCATAGTTATGATAACCCCAACACTCGCGTACTGTCCGTGGGGTGGAATTGTTCTCCCGTATATGATCGCGTAAAGGACTTCTTAACCGATGGAGTGTTATGCTCAGGTTGGTTCTCGATGATTGGTTCAGGAAATTTTTGAGACATAGGTAGATTTCTATCATAATCATCATACATCCCTTAATAGTTTTTCGTATGCCCGAAAGCTATCTCAGCATATTGACGTTCCCACTCGTGCATATACATGGTGAAACCCTCAATCTAAATCTAATCCTAATAAAAATAGAAGAAAAGATCCTACAGCAATATGAAAAGTAGGTAGAAGAGAAGTTAGAAAGAAGTGACCAGACTTGAAAGTTCCTATGTGAGAATCCCGCAAAAGAAAACAAAATAAATTAGTTTCTACAAATAGAAATCCTAAAGTCAGAAAGTTTCTAAAAATAAACTAATTCCTAAAAAGGAAAGTTTCTAAAAATAAAATAAAGGAAAGATGAGTTAGTTTCTAAAATTAAGAAGAGTTTCTAAAAAGGGAAATAACTAACCTAGTTTCTAAAAACAAAAGAGGAAAGTTTCTAAAAATAACTAGTTCCTAAAAATAGAAAAATACTAGAATTAGAAAATTTCTAAAAGGAGAAAAGAAAACCTAAAGTTAGAAAGTTTTAAAAACTAATCTTAAAATAGAAAGTGATGTTAGTTTCAAAAAAGGAAAAAAAAAATTCTAAAATTAGAAAATAGAAAATTTCTAAAACTAAAATCTTAATTCTAAAATATAAAAAGTAGAGAAATAAGAAAGGGATTACCAAATTAGAAGTTTATGTCAGGCTCCTACAAAACAGGAAACAGGTTAGTTTTTAGAAATAAAAAAAAAACAAAAACTATTCTAACCTAAAATTAGAAAACTCTTAATCTTAAACTAATCCTCGAACTAGTTAATCTCAGAAAACGTAGCCGTCAGTCCCCGGCAACGGCGCCAAAAACTTGTTCACTCCCCAAGTATAGGGTTGTGATGTAGTAATAAACTCGGTGAGACCGAGGTCGAATCCACAGGGACTGAAACCTGTACGTAATCTGAAAGTAACCAGAACTAGAACTAGAATAAGATGCAATCTAAATCAAGTGAATATGAAGGAATAATGGTGAAAATATTAATCTAAACTGGTAAAATTTAAAGGTAGGAAACTAGAGTGTCAAGGATCCACTTGTAGAGATCAGAGAGATCTACACTTGATTCATAAACTCAACTGGACTTAGAGTCCCATCTTCATCCAGTTGGAAAGTATATCACTAAAGCACAATCTGAACTTCCCTTGATCTAGTTTTCAAAAGAGATGAAAGGTATAAGAATTAGATATGATTCCATCACAAATCCATGCCCATGAGACAAGGTAAACAACAGAACTTAAACCAATCCGCAACCAATCAGAAGATATATGAATGTTAGGAAGGATTCCGTCATCCAACCATGTCCAAGGGACGATGGTGAACAACAGAGCCTCCTAAATTCACAATTCCTGTAATACAATGAACATACCTGAAGCCATCGCAGATCCATTGTAATTTGAGTCACAATAAACCATTAAAAACTACAAATATTCCATATATTCAAAACTAGAATCAAACTTTAGTTCTTCAAATGAATCTAACCGTCGAGATCTCCCATCACGCCACAAGCTTCACCTCTTAACCCTAGCTAAGAGGTTTAACCCCACATGAATGGGCCCAATCCCTTAGACAAATATAAAAAAAAATAAAAGAAAAAGAAAACAAAACAAAACTCTAAAAAAATCTCTGTCTACGTCCAAGCCAAACCCGAGCCAAGATCTACAATTCCTCCACTCTCTCTCTCTCTCTTTCTCTTTCCTTTTAAACAGATGAAAGGTCGTTCGGATGGTGCATATGCACAAGGAGTCGGTGCGGAGAATTTCCGCACTGCGTATTTAGAGGGTCGTTCCGCATTCAGTGCTGATGTTGATGGGGCCGATTTAGAGTCGTTCTTTTGAAGATCCAGGTCGTTCAATAGATTTGTAGGACCGATTTAGGCCATGAGCCAAAATCTGGAAAGAATCCAAATCTTTGGTGGGCTGTAATATCAATCAACGTGATGTTTTTCAGGCCCATCTTCTGATCCCGTTCTTGTGCATGGTTGCACAAGAACACCATAGTTCCTACTAAAATCATTTTCTGGACCTACTGGACGGTTCAGATCAACCATATAGATCATGGTTCTGGGCCACAAGAATCCACGCAAGCCCCTGTTTCCGTTTTTGTTTCTGCTTCGGATTCCACGGAGGCACGATGATCAGTGGGGCCATTACGGGGGTCTTCTTAGAAAATCAGCTCCGTCCATTAATTTCCTCACAGAAAACCGGTTATTCCTGACCGTTTTTGGATCAAAACCATGGTGGACCACCTACTGGATCTTTCGACCGTCTATCTGCCGTTTGGACAGTTAAAAACTAGTCACTGCTGTCCTTTGAAATTCCGCCACCTAGGCCTTGGCTAATGAGACTGTGAGAGTCCAATGGATGGGCCGGATTGTTCTGTCGAATGACGATGGTGGCCCACGAAGGAAAACCGCAATGGTTTGTGCGAATGCTGGCGGAATGAAAATGGAAATTCCATTTTGCACAGCTAGTGTACATGTGCACTTTGCACATGTCACTCAAGGTGGGACTCACTGTGATGCTCGTGGGAGATCTGATCTATCCATCTCTTCTATCATATCATTTAAACCGTAAAGACCAATTTTGAAGCATATCCAGATAACAGGTGGACCCAAAATCAATGATTCATGGGCTGATCTGTCCAGTGGGCCACTTCCACAGATTTCCAATTGCTGAAATTCGACGTGTCTGGTTAATTTATGGTCTTCAGGCCATGTATGTAGTTTCGAGCCGAACGGATGGTGGGAACCCTGTGATCTTGCATTCTGGACCAGTTTTGGGCCATTTTTAACGTGAACGGCTTGATTTCCTCGGATCCCTGGCGTGTGAATTCGTTGATCTTGGTCCTCTGGAGTCCGTCCCTTGCTCTGGTGACTTCGGAGCATCAAATCCACGCTTTTAATACTCTTTTTCAGTCAACGCTCCTAATTACATCCTGCAGCAAAAACCTGATAAAATATTTCATTAAGCAATGTCATGTTCGTAAATCCATGTAATAACTGGGGTTTAATATGCAATATTTGACCCTCAACAATGGACGGGGTTGAAACAAAACATATCTCAAAGTGGGGCCACAAATTCAGTAACAATCTCACTACTCAACCTGTCAGTAGCCAACCCACGGCCGCACGAGGGTCTCTTGCGAAAACGGATTGACTGCTATACCTCACACCAGCCAATGGCTGGTGGTCGGTGCTCTGTGGACCCACCATAATCTATGTGTTTCATCCATGCCGTCCATCTATTTCTTCAAATCATTTTATAGTATGAGATCAAAACTGAGGTATATACCAATCTCAAGTGAACCACATTACAGGAAATAGTGTTGAATGAACTTTGACCATTAAAAACATTTTAGGGGCCATAAAAGTTTTAGATCAAGATTATCTTTGTTTTTTCCCTTCATCTGGGTCTGTATGACCTAATCAACAGATTAAATGTCAAATAAATAGTACAATGGGCCTTAGGAGGATTTTAATGGTGGATATCCAATTACTATTATTTTCCTGTGGTGTGGTCCACCTTAGATTTATATTCCTATAAATTTTGGGATCAAGACCTAAAATGATCCGTAAAAATGGATGAACATAATAGATTAAGAACATACATCATGGTGGGCCTATAGAGCACCGACCACCAGCCACGGGGATGGTAGTAGGGGGAGTATTACGGTGAGAATTGGATCGCACCAAGGTATCTTGCAGGATGGTTCACAGGAGACCGGGACTCTCTCTCTCTCTCTCTCTCTCTCTCTCTCTATATATATATATATATATATATATAGGGAAAAGGTACAATGCGCTCGAGCTGATTTTCATCTCCCATGAGGTCGAGCTGTGTGGGCCCCACCGTTATGCTTTTCAAACATCTACCCCATCAGTCAGATGCACCATTCAATCATGGGTCTAGGTCTCAAAAATCAAGTCAATCCGTGACTTGTGTGGGCCACACCACATACAGAAGTTGAGAGGGGCCGTGCACCATTAAAACATTTATAATCATTTTTTGGGCCCACCGAGATGTGGTTTGCAAATCCAGCCCATCCATTATGTGTGTCCCACTTGGATGAGGGTTCGGACCAAGTTTCAGACGCATGAAATTTTCAGGTGGGCCCCACCAAGTGCTTTTATATGTTTTTGGCATGTCTTCACATGATTTTAGATGTTATGGCCCACCTGATTTCCATATATGGCTGATTTTTGGGATATCCCATAATTTAAAGGGGACGCATCAAATGCACGGTGTTGATGTTCAAAACGCATCACGGTGGGGCCCACACAGCTCGACCTCATGGGACGTTAAAATCAGCTCGAGCGCATTGTACCATTTCCCATATATATATAAACGGCCGAGTCAGGACGGGTCGGGCCGAACTGGGATATGTTTGAACTCGGCTCGAACTCAGTTTCGGGCTGAAGAATGGCCCGTCCCGGCCCGAACTCAGTTCCGGGTCGGGCCGAGTCAAGCGAGCTAACCGGGCTAGCCCGGTTCGTGTACAGCCCTATATGGATGGTATACAATCTCTACGTACCTGAGTATCAACCATCGTGTTATGCCGGTGTATCAAAAACTCGCCCACTGTCGAACGCGGTTTTCCTGCCAAAGAAGTTACTGCGCTGGTATGCTAGGTGGGGCCCACCGTGATGTTTGGAAGAAATCCAACCCGTTCATCCATTTTAAGATATCATTTTAGTACATGAAAAACTAAAATTAGGTGGATCTAAAACTCGAGTGGGCCAAACAAGAGGGTAAACTAGGAAAAGAGTTTCATACCGTTGAAACTTTCCTGGGATCCACCTTGATGTTTATATGCCATCCAAACCGTTTACTAGGTCGTTCCCACTGGGATGAAGTGAAAAAATGAAAAACTTAGTCTGATATAAAACGTTGGTCATAAAAATATTTCAACGGTGGTCACTAAATCCCAACTCTTTCCTCTCGTGCAGCCCATTTGAGTTTTGCATCCACCTAATTTTCTGTTGTATGTTGTAAAACGATCTCAAAAGTGGATGGACAGGGCGGATTTCTCAAAAACATCTCAATGGCCCCGCCAAGCGTCTCAGCGCAGGAACTTCCTGGGAAAATCTGCGTCCCCCATCGTCCGTTGAAAAGTCTACTGTACTTGCCTCGAAGTTTGCGCAAGTTACCTAGAAAGCTACGTCATTCCATATATTACAAGAAGGGCCTTCTAACATGCTTCCGAAAATTACTTGGACCAAAATGCCCTTCTCCATGTTTCAGTAGTTGTACGGTTTTCCAGGGAAGAAGAAGTTACATCGTATTTAATGCCAAGAAAGTAATGTGCACGGAATCCTTTTTTTGTGCGTGGGCAAGGACCAAGCTTGTGGGGCCCACATTGATGTATGTGTATAATCCATGACGCCCATCTTTTTTGTTGTGTCATTTTAACGGCTCGGGCCCAGATATCTGCCTAATCCAGAGCTCATGTGGGCCACATAATAGAAAACAATGGGGACAATGGAACCCACTGTTGAAAACTTTTCAGGCTCACTTTGATGTTTGTTAGAAGTGGACAATGCCCAAGTCAGGACTTTTTTGGGCCTACGCGGAGCAGGCCAACAAAGTGGACGGAATGGATCACCACATTGTGGGCCTTAAGCTATGGTACCAATAGTTTGGTAGAAAAGGACATGAACACGTTCAAAACCACGGTTCATACAACATGACAACCACGACCCATATAACATGGCAACTACGACCAATGCAAACCACGACTCAAATGGGCCCACACTAATGTATGTGTATAATCCATTCTGCCCATCCTTTTTGTCGTGTCATTTTAGGGCTAGGGCCCAAATATCAGCTCGATCCGGTGCTTTTATTGCCCACAAAATAGAAAATAATTGTGACTATTAAAAGTTTTCAAGCTCACTGTGATGTTTGTTAGAAGTGGACATTGCCCAAGTTAGGACTTTTTGGGCCCATGCTGAGCTGGCCGATAAGGTGGATGGATCGGATCACCCCATTGTGGGCCTTAAGCTATGGTACCAATGGTTTGGTAGAAAAGGAATTAAACACATTGAAAACCACGATCCATACAATATGACAACCACGACCCATATAACATGGCAACTACGACCCATGCAAACCATGACCCAAATGGGCCGCAATTGTATGGATCATAGTTATCATGTTATATGTGTCTTAGTTGCCCTGTTATATGGGTCTCAGTTATATAGATCGCAGTTGTCCTGTTATATGGGTCGTAGTTACCCTATTATATGGGTCGCGGTCGCAGTCGTCTTATTATATGGGTTTCAGTTTTATGGATCACAGTTGTCCTGTTATATGAATCGTAGTTATCTTGTTATATGGGTCGCAGTTGTCTTGTTATATGGGTCTTAGTTGTCCTGTTATACGGGTCTCAGTTGTATGGATCACAGTTGTTCTGTTATATGGGTCACAGTTATTCTGTTATATGGGTTGTGGTCGTAGTTGTCCTGTTATTTGGGTCGCAATTGTCTTGTTATATGGGTCTCAGTTGTATGGATCGCAGTTGTCCTGTTATATGGGTCGCAGTTATCTTGTTATATGGGTCGCGGTCGCAGTTGTTCTGTTATTCGAGTCACAGTTGTCTTGTTATATGGGTCGTGGTTATCATGTTATATATGGTTGTAGTTGTCATGGGTCGTGGTTATCATGTTATATATGGCCTACGATGGAGTGATCTAATCCATCCACCTTGTCTGCCAGCTTGTCGTGGGCCCAAAAAGTCCTGACTTGGCCCCACACTGAGGTATGTGTATAATCCATGCCGTCCATCCTTCTTACCATGTCATTTTAGGGCTAGAGGCTAAATATCAGCTTGATCCAGTGCTCGTGTGACCCACATAATAGAAAATAATGGTGACTGTTGAAACATCAATGGATCAGATGTGGGCCCAAGTCAGCACTTTTTGAAACTAATGGTGACTGTTGAAACATCAATAATGGTGACTTGGGCATTGTCCACTTCTAACAAACATCAATGTGGGCCCAAGTCACGATTTTTGGGGCCACGGCAAGCTGACTAACAAGGTGGATGGATCATATCACCCCATCATGGGCCATATATAACATGATAACCACGACTCATGACAACCACGACCCATATAACAGGACAACTACGACCGCGACCCATATAACAGGATAACTGCGACCCATATAACATGACAACCGCGATCCATACAACTGAGACCCATATAACAGGATAACTAAGACCCATATAACAGGACAACTAAGACCCAAATAACAGGACAACTGCGACCGCGACTCCAACTACGATCCATACAACTGAGACCCATATAACAGGACAACTAAGACCCAAATAACAGGACAACTGCGACCGCGACCCATATAACAGGATAACTGAGACCCATATAACAGGACAACTGCGATCTATACAACTGAGACCTATATAACAAAACAACTAGGACCCAAATAATAGGACAACTGCGATCGCGACCCATATAACAGGATAACTATGACCCATATAGCAGGACAACTGCGATCTATACAACTAAGACTCATATAATAGGACCAACTAAAACCCAAATAACAGAACAACTGCGACCGCGACCCATATAAAAGGATAACTGCGACCCATATAACAGGACAACTGCAATCCATACAACTGAGACCCATATAACAGGACAACTAAGACCCAAATAACAGGACAACTGCGATTGCGAGCCATATAACAGGACAACTGCAATCTATACTACTGAGACCAATATCAGAACAACTAAGACCCAAATAACAGGACAACTACGATCGCGACCCATATAATAGGATAACTGCGACCCATATAACAGGACAACTGCGATCCATACAACTGAGACCCATATAACAGGACAACTAAGACCCATATAACAGGACAACTGCGACCGCGACCCATATAACAGGATAACTACAACCCATATAACAGGACAACTATGATCTATACATCTGAGACCTATATAACAGGACAAGTAAGACCCATATAACAGGACAACTATGACATCGACCCATATAATAGGATAAATATGACCCATATAACAGGATAACTGCGATCCATACATCTAAGACCCATATAACAGGATAACTAAGACCCCATATAACATGAAAACTATGATCCATACAACTGCGGCCCATTTGGGTCGTGGTTTGCATGGGTCGTAGTTGCCATGTTATATGGGTTGTGGTTGTCATGTTGTATGGATTGTAATTTTCAACGTGTTCAATTCATTTTCTACCAAATCATTGGTACCATGGCTTAAGGCCCATAATGGGGTGATCCGATCCATCCACCTTGTCGGCCAGCTCGACATGGGCCCAAAAAGTCCTAACTTGGGCAATATCCACTTCTAACAAATATCACAGTGAGTCTGAAAACTTTCGACAGTCACCATTATTTTCTATTTTGTGGGCCATAAAAGCACTGGATATGGCTGATACTTGGGCCCTAACCCTAAAATGACACGACAAAAAGGATGGGCCGAATGGATTATACACATACATCAGTGTGGACCCATTTGGGTTGTGGTTTGCATGAGTCATAGTTGCCATGTTATATGGGTCGTGGTTGTCATGTTGTATAGACCGTGGTTTCACGTCCTTTTCTATCAAACCATTAGAACCATAACTTAAGGCCCACAATGGGGTGATCCATTCCGTCCACTTTGTCGGCCTGCTCCGCATGGGCCCAAAAATGTCCTGACTTGGGCATTGTCCACTTCTAACAATTATCACATTGAGCCTGAAAAGTTTTAACAGTAAGTTCCATTGTCACCATTATTTTCTATTATGTGACCCACACAAGCTCTGGATCAGGCTGATATCTGGGCCCTAGTCCTAAAATGACACGACAAAAAGGATGAGCGGCATAAATTATACACATACATTAATGTGGGCCCCACGAACTTGGTCCTTGCCCACACGCAAAAAAGGGTTCCATACACATCACTTTCCTGGCATTAAATACGACATAACTTCTTTTTCCCTGGAAAACTGTACAACTACTGAAACAAGGACATGAGTATTTTGGTCCAAGTAATTTTCAGATATCGCTTTTCCAGGGGGACCGAACTCGCTTTCCTTTCGAGCAGACTAAGACGAAGCCGCCCTACCGGACCGGAGGCGGCCCGCCCGGATGACCTCCCTTGGCTTGGAGCGTGGTCTAGCTTAGTAATTAGCCTCGAATCCGCAGGTGAAAGTCTCCTTCTATCCAACGGGTCAAACTTAGAGGTAGCCCTACCTAATGAAATTGGGGACTTAGTAGTGAAAATTGCGCAGAGGACCGGTAGGATGAAGACTTAGGTGTAGATCTGGCCGCACATCTTTGGATGTTAATTTACCCCATCCTCTTTCATTAACTTGAATTGACTAAGTTAGATTCCAGAGGATGTGTCTCCGTGGCTTTTTATGATCGAGCGCCCCCAGGTTCTCTCTTCTGCGTGCAATCTCTAGCGCCTGGGTGGTTTGCTAAGTGATCTGTGCTTGACCTTTCAATTCCTCATCAAATGAGGAATTGCGGGACTAATAGAAAAATACAACTACTAGACTGAAATCCGGAGATCTACGAAGGAACGCCAAAAGCGAAGGCAGCTCTCTGGGTCCCTACCGACGCTGGGGTGCGAAAGCACCATCCTAGTCCAAAGCAGTACCTCTCTCTATGGGCTCGCGGCAAGACAAGCAGCCCGCTCAATTCACGTATCACTTGAGACGGACGACTTCTGTTTTTCCGCCGGACCAAACTCTTGACCTCCGATCGAGTACTTCGCCCTCGACTCAACCGTCATCTTCTTTACAAAAAATGGGGGAACGGTTTGATTGTTGTTTGTCTTGAATTCTGCGCATTGACTAAATTCCGCGAGTTCGGCGAGTTCGGTCAGTTGGTCATCCTGCATTCCGCGAGTTCGGTCATCCTGCATTCCTGCCACCGGCAACATGGAACAGCTCAGTCATCCTGCATTCCTGCCACCGGCAACATGGAACAGCTCTGGTGTTGCAGCTCGGTCATCCTGCATTCCTGCCACCGGCAACATGGAACAGCTCTGGTGTTGCAACCCGAGCTCTGGTGTTACAGCTCTGGTGTTCCTGCCACCGAGCTCTGGTGTTACAGCTCTGGTGTTACAGCTAGGTCATCCTGCATTCCTGCCACCGGCAACATGGAACAGCTCTGGTGTTGCAACCCGAGCCGAACATTGACTAAATTCCGCGAGTTCGGTCATCCTGCATTCCTTCCACCGGCAACATGGAACAGCTCTGGTGTTGCAGCTCGGCTCGGGTAGCCTGTTCCAGCTTGAGCAGCTCAGTTGGTGGAAAATTATTGGACGGATAAAAATGAGAAATATCCTGCTGTGCTATTTCAGCAGACAAATTTCTATGAGTCAGTGGTTAGTATTGTTCGGAGAATCTGAATTTGGAAATTAATTTATATACAATATTTCTAGAATTTAGTCAATGCAACTTGGGTTTTACGCACTAGTTTTTGTACCATGGGAAGATGTTAAATGGACCCTTCAAATAAAAGGAGTTATTAACTGCCTATTTTTTAGTCATTTTATGAAAGACTGTCTATTTTTAAGTTATTTAAAGTAATGAGCCGGCCTTTTCCCTCAGCATTGATTTAACAACTCGGGAGAGTCTACCACCCGAGCAAGAGCAAGGATCCATAAATAAATTAATTAATTAAAAAAAAAGTTAAGTTCACAACTACTCCCTCTCATATCCTTGGGTGGTAAGTTAGGTGAGGCACACGGTGGTGTTTGTGAAAAATCCATTGCTCATCCATTTATTTAGATCATTTAACTATATGACTCTGAAAATGAGGCATACTCAACGCTCAAGTGGTCCCATTTGGACGGTTTAGATTGAATGGGTGTATGCCGCGTGTAAGAGTAGCTTGACGTATAGTATCAAACACGTTGCCTTTCTCTTCCTCCATTTCATTCTCAAGCCTTTTTTTGCGCCTTACTGTCGCCAACCGTTCCTTTTCTCGCTTTAAATTTTCTCGTTTGATCAGATTCCTCTCTCAAAAACCATAATTACAAATTTCTGGTCTGTATCATCGGAGCTAATTCTTCCAAATATTGAATTCCAGTGACTCTCTCCTCAAATTCTCTCGAAAATTTTCAAAGAAATCCAGACTATCGAAATCTGGTAAGTGAAAAGGGATTAGGAATTTCTCTTCTTCTGATTTTTTTCAATTTTTGATTGGGAGCGTTCTGTTGTTGCAGAGGAGAAAGCATGCAGTGCTTTTTCAGTGTTTTCCGTAACATATCGGAAATATACCATTACATTCCGGGGACGGTATGTCGGGGAACATTACATATGGCTCGTACGAGAACGACTGGACTGCTTGTCTGCGCCCTTTGCATCGGCGCCTTTATTTTCGCTCACTGGCTCAATGCTGTAAGTATTTTGACCCACAAGTACCGTCCATTTAGCTCATTCAGCCACGTGTCACCTATCTAAGACATCAACACCTGAAATGTAGGCCCCATCTTCATGATTACTGGACCAAAACATCATACCAATACACTCATCAGGTCTATGCATTTGTCCACCTGATGAATGGATAGATCATCTTTAGTTTTGTGCCAGATAGTCTTCATCACGAGTCCTACCTTTCCAACGGGTTGGATTTCTCATACACGTACACGTCTTCTGTTTACACTAAATGGACGGTACCAAAAGGTCCTAATTTTTATTTGCTAGAAAGTCCCTAGCCTAACATGATAATTTCAGCAGCCGCCTTGATTCCAGAAAATATTTTTTTTATCATTTGCGTCTCCGTCCGGAGAGAGAGACGGTCTGGCTGAATTCATGTGTCGGATTTAAAAACCTCATTCCATTACATGTGATGCATGAAGAACACGTACAAAAGTTCTAAGTTCGCTCATCCGGTATTCATTACAGTCAGTGTTTTGCACCAAAAGTGGATCATCGGATCAGTGGGTCACACATGTATTAATCGTCCGTGTTTAGCTTACACTTGTGTAAACCTATGTAAGCGTATCCATCTGAATTTTTTTTATCATCCACGTAGTTGCCAGATGTTTTGCACCTAATGAACGGGTTGGATCTTATATACGTGTCGGTTGTTACGGGATGTGAGGGGGAATAGCACGTAAAAATGTACTCCCTCATCCGTACTTTAAATTTATTCAGCGAGCACCCTCAATAATGTGACTTATCTTTTTATAAGGAGTAGACTTCTTGGATCTTTTGGAAGGGACGCGGATTAGATACACTTACGGGTTGAGCAGCGAGTCGGCCAATGAAGTGACGTCACCAAGTTCTGTGGGCCTACTATGATGTATTTGTTGTATCTACACCGTCCATCCATTTTGAGATATCATTTTTGGGTATGAACCAAAGAATAAGGCAAATAAAAATCTGTAGTAGACCCTACCACAGAAAACAGTAGGGAGAGTGATTCTCACCGTTGAAACTATCCTAAAGCCCACCATAATGTTTATTTAAAATCCAACCGGTTCAAAAGTTAAAAACAGACATGAAATGAGGGAAAACACAAATATCAGCTTGATCTAAAAGTTTCGTGAAATAATAGGGCTGAAAACTGTGGTCTATACGCCTCAAGTTTTGTGGCCTTTAGAAGTTTTTAACGGTGGCGTCACTATCCTCACGTTTTTCCTTTGCTGGGTCCACTGGAGCGTTGGATTTAACTCATTCTCCAGATATTGCCCTAAGCTGATCTCTCCAGATGTACAGAAGGTGTTGATACCAAAATACATAATGGTCGGCCTACGGAACTTGGTGACGTCACTTCTATAGCGAGTCTGGCTACTCATGTAGGCCCCTTTACAAGAAATCCACTCCTCTATCCATCATGTGAGTTCATTTTAGGACAAGAAACCAAAAGGGAGCCCGCCGATCCAATCCTTTGATGGACGTGGGCCAGTGGGGCCCACTGATGAGCAATCACTAGTGGGTGGGTCCCACGAGCTTTGGATTCTTACAGCCTTTTTTTTTCCTCTTCTGTTATAATTCAAATTCAATTTTGAATTTGATTTATGATAGGAGATAGGGATAAGACCGGATGATGTGGCCTTATCCCAATCCCACCCAAACTCTCCTTCTTCTATTATATAAGGAGTGCGCTTCTCTCATGAATTGCAATTGATTCATACGAAACACGGAGAGAATATAGCGAGGAAGAGAGTATCCTATAGTCTGTCCATATTGGCTTGTCCTTAGGACGATATGGTCCATCCATAGCAATCCGGGGCCACTATATATCATAGGATCAGAGGTGTGAATAGCTGCTCCAGTAGTAGATAGGCGGGCCATTGGAGCACTGTTCTTCAGCTTTGTAAGGGTTCCAAATTTCGTGTAGACCGTCAGATCTTGAGGGCTCATCTTCCGCATTTCCCAACAGTGGTATCAAAGCATTTAAACGGTGGAGCTCCGACTCTTATCATCTAAAAAGGTAAGTGGCCCATCCTTTCTTTTTAGATTGGAATCCAAGGCTTTCAAATGGTATTAGATCATGTATACCATTTTGTTGATTCACGGAATGATCCAAGTAATGTACCACACGCGTGTACATCACAAATATATGTCATATCATAACTTTTGTACACGTGGGGGGTCATAATGGCTAGTCTACGTTATACCATATCTCAAGCAAAAGTAGAGATTGGTTTGACTGATGTTGTTGTATTGAAATACAACATTGCTAATCTTGTTGTATTGAAATACACCACTGGCTGATGTATTAGATAAACGGAATGGCTAAGTACACGCATTCTTATTCTGATAAGTGAGTCCATATATGATTACTGTACAATAAAGAATCCACGTGATGTACCCCATGAATATACATTACAACAGATATATACTCCCACTTTAATGTTGAATGTGGACTGTTGTTGTGTTTTTTCTATAATCGACCGTCCAATGGTAGACCACAGATGGAAAGGTTAAGATTGTCCATGAAGGAAAGTTTGTAGGGTATAATCCATCCATGGTGCAACTCACTCTACCAGCGGTGTGGATTACCAAATCATGAAAGTATGTAGCATATACCCAATACGTGTGCATCATACCAACAAAATAGTTGTTGAATTGAAGTCAACCACTAAAAAAAAAAAAAAAAAAAAAAAAAAAAAGCTACTGGTGAAATATCCCACCATACTTGAATTGTTGGCTGTTGTACATGTGATGACTATTGTACACATGATGGCTCATGTACATGCACACAAATGTATATACACGTATGTTGGATGATGTACACGTGTGCACATATTCTTGCCTGATGTGCACATGAACACCTGTGTACATTGTTGGCAGATGTGTGGTATAAATGCAACATATTTTTATATTATTGGACAAGTGTCATTTTTCATGTATAAAATCTCACACGTGCTGTACATGGCTACTGTACATGGATGATTTCCATGGCTGCTGTATATGGCTGATGTACAGCCATTGTTAATGTACACATGTTGATGATGTACACGTGTTGTTGATGGATATCTATACTATAGCTAACGTGTGGTTCATGAATATCAATTCTATAACTAACGTATGGTTGATGGATATCAATAATATAACTAACGTGTTGTTGATGGATATCAATACTATAGCTAACGTGTGGTTGATGGATATCATTGCTTTAACTAATGTGTTGCCAACAAATAATACCAGTTCTGATGATCTGGTGCAACTATACACGTGTTGATGGCTAATCTGTAACTGTACACGTGTTATACACATGTTAGCTTTACATTAGTATCTGTACACACATATATATTCACACATGTGTATTAACGTTAGCCAAGTATATCATGTTGTTGTATACAACTGCAACACACATCATGACGTTACAACTACAACAATTTATACCAAGAATATATACAAGTGTTGTACACGCGTTGTACACATGTTGCACGCATGCTGTACATAAGATGATTAAAAGTAGTACAGTCTTTATATTCCTGATGTTTAGCAAATCGGATGGATAGTGTAGATAAAATCTACTTTGAGAATTAGTGATTTAGTGATCATTAGTGATCGAAACGAAAATCAACCATGATGATCAATGTTGATGAAAGGATCCATCATCAACAATGATCATTAACGGTTATGATCGGATCCATCACTAATGGTCATGATCACAGGTGAAGATTGTACTCTCTTGATATCTAAGAACTTTTTTTTTCCTTCTGATGATGATGTTTATATGAGTGAAATAATTAGGCTTGATATGTTTAGATCTAAGCCCTCCTTATTTTTCATTTGAATACAAAGAAAAACTTAGTGCTAGAATCTTCCTTAAACTAAAGGTTGTGCATAACCTGAGTGGGAGTTAAATGTCTTTCACCAAATGATGTATGTAACCATATAATGGAAGGTTGCATGTTATGCAATTATAGTTTTATAAAAGTACCAATTTCATCTTAATTTGAGAACTTGATTGTTCTACACCGCCCATTCGGGTATGTGGACTTTCAGATCTCGTTAAGATGTGTTGACTACTTTTATATTATGAAAATTGATGTAACACGTAGAAATGCTGATGATTAGTGTCAATACCCTAGATCTTAGCTAAGTAGTGATACTCATGCAATGTAGAGATGGCCACCAAAGCGTTGATCGCTGAACAACTGAAAGGACAACATTTTGACGGCAACAACTACGAAGACTGGTCCCGCGCGGTGCGATGCCTTCTGGACGAGGACGACATATCGCACACACTGGATGGAGCTCAAGAGGAACCCATCTTGGCTGAAAACGAAAATTTACAAGAACATAGGGTTGCGATGACTCGCTACAATAAGTGGCGAAAACAAAATCGTTCAGCCCGAAATGTCCTTCTTAGCACCATGCACAAAGAACTCATACCTACGTATGAAGTGTATGAAACCGCTAAGGGAATCTGGGAAGCACTGACAGATGCCTATGCGCAAAAGTCAGATGTAAAAGTTAGAGCAATGGAATTGAAATTCCAAGAGTATAGGATGCCCGTCGGCTGCCCCATCAAAGATCATATCCGTAAGATGGAGCAAATGATAGGTGCCCTTAGGAATGTTGGGTGTAAATTGACTGAAAATCAGAAGATTATAGCCATGCACCGTTCCTTGCCTGAATCTTGGGCCCAAATTAAAAGAATTCTGAACCATACTGATTCAATCACAATGTTCAGAGACTTTTGTGGCCACTTGGTACGTGAGGTTGAAATGAAAGCTATTCAGCCAGGTTCGGCTAAGGCCTTTGTAGCAGAGACCTATAAGCAGAAAGCTAATAATAAAAGGTCTAAAGCTCGTAAGAAGGCGAAGAAGAATAACCAAGAACAGAAGACCATAACACCTGTTCCAAATCTCAAGAAGGGGAACGGAAAGAAAAAGCAGAAAAAGACAAATGTAGTCTACTTTGTCTGTGGAAATTTCGGCCATTATGCTCGACAGTGCGCCCATAAAAAGACGGTAATTTCTCAGTCACTAAATACTTTGTTTGTAGGCGTTTGTTCTGAAATCCTTTCCGTTGATACTATATCTAACGAGTGGATTTTGGATTCAGGCGCAACAAAGCACGTGACAAGTAGTCGTCGAGGACTCGAGGAATTCCGGCATGTAACCAAGGGGAGTTACAAGCTGTACATGGGCAATAACGCTGTTGAAGACGTACAAGGGATTGGCGTTTTCCATCTACGTACGCGCATAGGGCGAACAATAATACTCCGTGATATTCTATATGCACCGGGGATGCGTCGGAATTTAATTTCTGTTTCTAGGTTATTAGCTGATGGTTTTGATATTCGTTTTTCCGGGACAAGAGTTTCTTTGAGACAGAATAACCTCATCTTTTCTTAGGGTAATTTAATTTCAGATTTATTTATTCTAGACGTAGAATGTGATAATGCACCTCTTGTTTTGTCTGTTATGTCGAATGAAACTGTAGTATCTGAATCTCAAAAATGGCACGCGAGGTTAAGTCACATCGGTAAGGATCGTATGACAAGACTAGTACGTTCTGGTCTGTTAGACTCCTTATCCAAAGTTGATTTGCCATTTTGTAAACATTGTGTGTCCGGGAAGACTTCGAAGAAACCATTTCCCAAAGCAGCTAGGTCAAAGGGCACACTAGAGATAATCCATTCAGATATCTGTGGACCCTTTAATGTACATGCCAGGAACGGATGTCAATACTTTGTCACTTTCATTGACGATTACTCGCGTTATGGATATGTGTATCTCATCTCACACAAATCTGAGGCTTTTGATTGTTTTCTTAAATATAAAGCTGAGGTGGAAAATCAGCTTGAGAAAAAGATTAAAATCCTTCGATCTGATAGAGGTGGCGAGTATACATCTGAAACGTTTAAATCATACTGTGAAAATGTTGGAATAGTTCGGCAGTACACAATGGCTTACACACCACAGCAAAATGGTGTTACAGAGAGAAGGAATAGGACACTATTGGATATGGTTAGATCGATGATGGCACAAGCCAATCTCTCTACCACATTCTGGGGAGACGCACTGTTAACAGCCGTCTACGTCCTAAATAGAGTCCCATCCAAATCTATTCCTAAGACTCCATATGAGATGTGGTCTGGGAGGACTCCTTCTCTAGCCAACCTACGCCCTTGGGGATCTTTGGGATATGTTTTGCTACCTACTCCGTATAGAGGTAAACTTGATAATAAAACCATTGAATGCGTGTTCATTAGGTACCCTATGCATTCAAAGGGATACGTTCTAGTTTATGAGGACCATGGACGATGGATTGAGATAGAATCCCGAGACGTGACCTTCGTTGAAGATAGATACCCAAGCCGAGAGAAGCAAAAGGTTCCAATACAACTTTTTGAAATACCCGATGTATCTCAGGAGAGTGGGAATTCTGCTTTTCAAGATGATGATGCTCCTATAGTTCGTCAGGACAGTGGGAGGACATCTCAGCAGGCTCCTGAGTTACGTCGAAGCGAAAGAGGATTGATTCCCCGAAGATACTTCGATATTGAGGGGCAAACATTCTCTTGTGTTGCAGTTGATGATGATGAACCTGATTCGTATCAGGATGCATTATTATCTTCTAACTCGGCCGATTGGGTGAATGCTATGGACGAAGAGATCGCTTCCATGGAGAAAAATAAAGTCTGGGAACTTGTTGATCTGCCTTCCAATCACAAAGCGATTGGTAACAAATGGGTACTAAAGATCAAAAGAAAGGCAGATGGTACAGTGGACAAGTATAAAGCACGATTAGTTGCTAAAGGTTTTACACAAAAAGAAGGCGTTGATTACGAGGAGACCTTTTCACCTGTTGCAAAGTTCTCCTCAATCCGCATGATCTTGTCCATTGTCGCAAGTTTAGACTTAGAGTTATATCAGATGGATGTTAAGACCGCATTCTTAAATGGTGACTTGGATGAAGAGATATACATGCAACAGCCCATGGGTTATGTGGACAAAAATATCCAAAGAAAGTCTGCAAATTGTTGAAATCTATCCATGGGCTGAAGCAATCTTCAAGACAGTGGTACATGAGGTTCCACTTGGCCATCACCACTTTTGGATTCACAATGAGTGAAGAAGATCATTGTGTATACATGAAACGGTCTGGAAGATCTTTTCTGATACTATCTCTATATGTAGACGATATCCTGTTAGCTGGAAATGATATGCAATTGTTGACATTGACTAAAGATTGGCTATTCTCGAACTTTGAGATGAAAGACCTCGGTGAAGCCAACTTTATCCTTGGGGTAAAAATCAT
Source organism: Magnolia officinalis (assembly GCA_021015155.1). NCBI lineage: Eukaryota > Viridiplantae > Streptophyta > Magnoliopsida > Magnoliales > Magnoliaceae > Magnolia > Magnolia officinalis. The sequence goes on from JAJHSJ010000018.1 coordinate 53,755,031, forward strand.
CAGGGATCGCCCAAAGAAATTTTTAGGTTTGTCTCAAGCAACCTATATACAAAAGATCTTAGAGCGGTTCAGGATGAAAAATTCAAAAGCTGTTGAAACCCCTATGGATAAAGCTACCAAGTTAGACAGGAAATCGTGTCCCCAGACTGAAGCCGAGAAATTGGCTATGTCCTCAGTACCTTATGCAAGCGCAGTAGGGAGCTTAATGTATGCTATGCTTTGCACCAGACCGGATATTAGCTATGCAGTTGGCATAGTCAGCCGTTATCAGAGTAACCCGGGACAGTCTCATTGGCAAGCCGTCAAACGTATATTCCGCTATCTCAGAGGAACAAAAGACCTAATGTTGTGTTATGAAAGCACAAGCCTCCAGCTCAAAGGATATTCTGATGCTGCTTGGGGTAATGACGTCGACGAGGGAAAGTCTACTTCAGGGTATGTATTCTTACTCGGAGGAGGAGCTATCTCATGGTCGAGTAAGAAACAGACATCCACAGCTCTTTCATCTATGGAGGCCGAGTACATTGCATGTTGTGCTGCAGTTCAGGAGTGTGTATGGGTTCGCAGATTTCTATTAAGTCTGGGTATTGTACCGAGTGTTCGTCAGCCAATTTCACTGAAGATAGACAATACTTCTGCTATTGACTTGGCAAAGGACCCTAAACACCACCAGAAATCAAAGCACATTGAGATCAAGTATCATTACGTCCGTGATCAAGTAAGAGACAAGAAGGTCGCCCTCAGCTACATTCCTACCAAGGAGATGATGGCTGATCCCATGACGAAACCTATAGCTAGAGATCTATTTCAGGTTCACGTCAGGCAGATGGGATTGAGGAGAGCTTGACTAATATACTTGTTTTGTAATACCTTTGATCTTTCATGAATAATACATTCCATTTATTCAGTATTGAACACTAATATAACTAGGTATGAAGATCATCAGCATTTACCTTGAGATCATGTAGGATTTCTATTTTTGTCGGCAGGCCGGTCACCCACTCGCATGGGTTGACCAACCTTGAATGTACAAGAGAGGTACATTTGGGGTCATGTTTATACATTGAGGTATGAACTTCCCTTTATTGTGAATAATAAAGGATGAGGATATGAGTGAGTCGTATCCGCCTACAATCCTATAAAGATTTGTAGATGAGACTGATAAAGTCGAATAACATAATCGCACCATTCCTTTACATGCGATCAATGTTATGGCCTGAAATTAAAGCCAGGTTATGGGGTTATGAGATGAGTCATACCTCATGTAGAATAACCTGCGTATTGTAGACCCGACATACACCTAGTATTGTCTACTTTACGATGTGGATTGTAGCCACATGCAGGGACCCTTTACCTACAGATTGCTTTGATTCGATCTAATCATTGCAACGTGCGAGTAGCCAGTCCCGTAGGTGACTCTTTGTGTCCTTAGCTACCCTCCTCTTGTGTATATGAGGATGAGATTGAGTGTCGCTACTTTAGTGTACAATGACGAAAGGTCCTTGATTGGCCAGACTCGGTTACGCTAGGAAAGCGGTTTGATTAATTCCAAATTACACATTTGCGTGGGGAAGATCCCATGACAGCTACACCAAGTTTCTAGAACTATTAATACGCACTTGAAGACTTATCCGCCGGCAGTATCGAGTTGTTTTTAATTACACTTTTGCAAACAGTATTTTTCTTTAAAAGCATATATATGTATATATATAAGTATTGCTTTGAATTACTTTTAGTCGAAGTTTGTGAAAAATCAAGTTTTCAGAATAACTCGATAAGTTGGATAAGTGCGTATGTTGGCCGAGTACTCCAGATCGGGAGTTAACTCCATCTGGTGTGGTCGTGCGGACTAGGACAGGCATTGCAAAGCTTGGGTTATTGAGTACTAGTTAGGTGGTCACTTAGTACTTAAACACCTGTGAGAAGATTATGGTGATCCAGCTGGTCCCACGCCTTTGATTCTTTTAATCGCGATGTTTGGTATTTGATTGTTATAAGGCAAGTTAATTGGACAGATTTATGTGACTATCCCACAATGTGATTGAGTGGGAGATGTTGGACGTGGGCCAGTGGGGCCCATTGGTGAGCAATCACTAGTGGGTGGGTCCCACGAGCTTTGGCTTCTTACGGCCTTTTTTTTTTCCTCTTCTGTTATAATTCAAATTCAATTTTGAATTTGATTTATGATAGGAGATAGGGATAAGACCGGATGATGTGGCCTTATCCCAATCCCACCCAAACTCTCCTTCTTCTGTTATATAAGGAGTGCGCTTCTCTCATGAATTGCAATTGATTCATACGAAACACGGAGAGAATATAGCGAGGAAGAGAGTATCCTATAGTCTGTCTATATTGGCTTGTCCTTAGGACGATCTGGTCCATCCATAGCAATCCGGGGCCACTATATACCGTAGGATCAGAGGTGTGAATAGTTCGATCTGCTCCAATAGTAGATAGGCGGGCCATTGGAGCACTGTTCTTCAGCTTTGTAAGGGTTCCAAATTTCGTGTAGACCGTCAGATCTTGAGGGCTCATCTTCCGCATTTCCCAACATCCTTGAGGTCGACGGTGATGTTTACATGTCATCCATACCGTTGATAAAGTCATTCCTACTGGGATGAACTGAAAACACAGATATTAGAATGATTCAAAACTTTTGTGGCCCACGAATATTTCAAGTGTGGACGTTTAATTCTCATGTCTTCAGCCTACTTGAGTATTGGATTTGGCTTCTTTTTTTTGACTCAAAAGAACTAAAAAACCGAATGAATGGGATGGATTTCTTACAAACATCACGGAGGGCCACACCGGGTTCCGAGAGCAGGAAGCAAAAGTCTTTAGCTGGAAATCCGCGTCCGCAATTATCGGCCACATGTCTTTCTTTCTTTCTTTATTTATTTATTTTACACGCGCATACGCTCACACACAGGAGCTGACGTGGTGGTGTGTTCACGTCACCAAGTTCTGTGGGCCCATCATGCTATCCACACCTTCCATCCATTTGGCCAGATAATTTTATGTCATGATTCCAAAAATGAGTCATATCCAATGCTCAAGTGGACCACACCACAAAAAATAGTGGAGACAATGATTCCCACCATTGAAACATTCCTATGGCCCACCGTGATGTATATTTGCCATCGAAACTGTTCATACAGTTACACAAACCAAGATAAATTGGAAAAACAAATATTAGATTGATCCAAAATTTCTGTAACCCTTAAAAAGTTTCAATGGTAGATGTTCGATCTCCACTGTTTTCTTTTGTTTAGTCCACTTTGAGCTCCGTATCTATCTCATTTTTTTAGGCTCAAGTCTTAAAACCTAATAGATGGACAGTTTCCATATAATACATACATCATCACGGTGGCCCCACAAAACTTGGTGACCTCAACACACCACAAAGGTCGGTACGCAATCCGTTTCCTTCACGTCAAGTGGACACCATCATCCATATTTTTTTCAGCTCATTCTACGGTAAGATGCAAAAACTTAAGCAGATCCGGAGTTCAAGTATGACCTTCCTAAGGCTGACCATAATGTTTATCTGCTATCAAACCTCTTGATAAGGTCACACATGGATGAAGAGAAAACCCGGATATCAACTTGAGCCAAAACTTGTGGCCCCCAGGAAGTTTTCAATGTTGGCCATTCAATCACCACTGTTTCCTAGGGTGGTGCACTTGAACCTTTTATCAGCTTCATTTTTAGTTTCATGTCTTAAAATGAGCTGGCAAAATGGATGGATAGAATGGATTAAACACATGAATCATGATAGGCTCCATGGCACCCAACACTACTCAAATCCACTTCCCCTTAAAATTAGCCCGAAGGAGAAATTCAGGTGGCCCACGTCATAAGGAGCAGTTGGGAGTGACAGCTAGGGGTGTAGACGAACCGAGCTAGCTCGGTTATCTTGCTTGACTCGACTCGAAAAAGCTCGATTCGACTCGGTTTGAAGTTGAGTTCAAGTTGAGTAGAGCTGATTTTTTGAGCTCGAAAATGAGTTCGAGCAGGCCCCAGCTCAACTCGACTCGAATCGAACTTGGAGCTGTATGCACATGTATTTTGTTGATCGAAAGAGAGGCAAAATCTGCAATAAACAATGTAATTTTGAATCTAAGATGATTTTGTTATTGGCACAACCCAGCAGGACAATACGCTGGATGCATTCAACGGTGGTGTTTGAATTTGAAATCTCCTGATTTATGCAATCAACGGATTTCTTGCAATCAACAGTATGCAAAAATCCCCTGATTTATGCATTCAACGGTAGTGTTTGAATTTGAAATCCCCTGATTTATGCAATCAACGGATTTCTTGCAATCAACAGTTTGCAAAAATCCCCTGATTTCATGCAATCAAATCCCCTGAAAATTCTTATTGATGATTTCTCTTTATTTGATTCACAACTGAGTCATTGTAATTTGAGTTTTAAATACTGCACTTGTATTGCCTATGTGTTCACGTTTCCATTAAATAAAATTTGAGTTTCATTTTTCTCTCAATCAGCTTAGTTTTTCTTTATGTTCTTCTTTCCTAAAAATATTAGGCTTAGATTAGTCTTTTACCAAGAGTTAAACTTTGGATCAACTTTTGAAATATTAAATGATATTCAAATGAGATGATTTTAAATTCATTCAAAAGTTTGTCAAATTGTCTTTTCAATTAGGCCAAAATCGTCTTGATCTAACACATAACAAGAAAGTTATGAATGTTTTCATGAGACCATTGATGCATTACTCAAACTGCGATTGTTGTTTTAGGCCCATTTTTAAAAGTTAAATAATTTTAAATGAGATGATTTCAAAGTCATTTGAAAAATCATCAAATTATCTTTCCAACAAGTACAATATCATCCCAATTCAACCTATAACAAGTGAGTTATGCCTGTTTTTATAGGGACCGTTTGATGAATAATCCAAACAATGATCAAAGCATTGTCTAAATCATGATAAAAACTTTAGATTCACTTTTGAAATGTTAAATGGTTTCTAAATGAGCTGATTGTAAAGTCATTTGAAAGTTTAATGAATTATTTTTTCCAACAAGCACAAGATTATCTCAATCCAACATATAACGTCGGAGTTATAACAATTTTTGTCGAATGCTGCAATGCTTTATCTAAATCATGGTTCACTTACATAGATCGATGTTTCTTATTTGATGACTTCATTTTCTTTATCCTTTGCAGTCTACCATAAGCAGCGACGGAAAGAAATTGATGCCAACGGCCAAAACAGCAGCCCACCATCACTCCAACAAACACCCTGAAAAGCCCCCAATAAACCCCGAAAATCTCCTTAACTGCTCCCGTGGAAACTTGACAAAGACCTGCCCTACAAACCTACAAACCGTTCAACACCTCCCAAAACCAAAGATGACCATCCATCGCCATCTTGCCCCGAGTACTTTCGTTGGATCTACGAAGATCTACGGCCGTGGAAGGCCTCAGGAATCTCAAAGGAGATGGTAGAAAGGGCAAAAAGGACCGCGAATTTTCGACTCGTGGTATTGAACGGCATAGCTTACGTGGAGAAGTACCGGAGGAAAGCGATTCAGACACGTGACGTTTTCACATTGTGGGGAATCCTGCAGCTCCTAAGGAGGTACCCGGGTCGGGTACCCGATCTGGACCTGATGTTCGACTGTGGTGACTTTCCAATTGTGATGTCACATGACTACAGAAGCCCGAATGCGTCGGGCCCACCGCCTTTGTTTCAGTATTGCAGAGACGAAAAGACGTTGGATGTTGTTTTCCCGGATTGGTCCTTCTGGGGTTGGTAAAATGCTACGACTTTTCTTTATACTCGTTTTAACTCCACAACTCCGAGCGATTCTTTTATTGATCTAGAGTTGAGTATCAGCTCGACCGAGTCAAAGGTATCTAGGGATGTTGAACTGGATCTGGTCCAACCGAACCGTGTCGACTCGGAGAATCTGATGAGACTCGTCCGAATCTTAACATCATGATCTATGATCTGGATTTTAGAGGCTAGTCTGTAGAAAACCAACGGTGGAAACTCATAAACTGGGACTCTTGACATGCATTTATTCAATCGAATCCACGTGTCCAAGGTGTGATTGCTATGATGGATAGCGTGCTGTGTATGGTAAAAAATAAATCACACTGATCAATGATCTCAACCATCTGTTTTTGGTCGTTGATACACCAACAGACATGACCGCATGATCAAATCTGATTTCAACGGTTTGGATTATTAAGGATGAACAATGATTTGAACGGTCAGAATTGACGTTCATGTATGCCATTGTTATAGTGGATGAATTGCCACCGTCAGTGCACGCTGCAGACTGATTCTATCATTCCATCATTCCATCTCGACAATAAACAATCACTATCGAGAGGTCGAACAGAGGCATAGCTCTAAAACTCGACGACTCGGCTGAAAACTTCGCTGAGTCAACTCAACTTAACGAGATTTCAAGCCGAGTCCATGGGAAACTTGAATATGAGAGCGCCTAAAGTCACTGCAAAACTTACCCAGTCTACCCGGTCAACTTGGTATGGATTGATACTCGCTCTAACTTTTACTAAGCCACTGGTCTTGTCAAAGCCTTTTGCAACTATTTTTTTTTTTTTTTTTAAAAAAAACATAAATTCATGAGGCCACATACAAGCCTTCAAAGTTTTTTAGGTAGCTATGCAACATTTAGTTGCTTTTTACTTTTTTTTTTCTTTCTTCTTTCTTTCTCTCCATCTATCTGTCTATAGTATTTTTATAAAGATAACCAATCTAAAAATAGTCAATTAAGGGGGAGTATTTTTATAAAGATAACCAGTCTAAATATAGTCAATTAAGGGAGAGTATTTTTATAAAGATAACCAGTCTAAATATTAATTTCTACTTATTCATCTAATAATTATGTCCAACAAATAACTCTCTTATCAATCAAAAAGTAGAAAAGTATGTTTGGTTTCTAACATCATAAGTAATTATCTTTCTAGTATGTTTCGTGCCCCTCATATCCACTATCCATCATGCGGATCTAATCTTTGATATGGATCATTCATTGGGCCCCACCTTTGATGTGGCAGTCCATCATACAAGGCCTACTTTAGATGTGGGTCATTTATCATTATGGCCAAACCTTTAATGTGCATCATTCATTATATAGGCCCACCTTTGATGTTGGTCATCCATCAAGTGGGGCCCATCATGAATATTATTGTCTATCATGTGGGGCCCACTTTCAATATCCATCGCCCATCATGTGGAGCCCACCTTTGATGTGGGCCATCCATCATGTCTGCCCTACCTCTAATGTGGGTCATCCATCATGCGGGGCCCACCTTGGATATAGGACATTCATCATGATGCTTGACCTTTGATTTGGACCGTCCATTATGTGGGGCCTACCTTGAAGTGGATCACCCATCACGTGGAGCCCACCATTATTAATTGCCTATTACGTGGAGTCCACCTTTGATGTGGCTTGTCCATCATGTGGGCCCCACCTTCAATGTGGTTGCCCATCATGTTGTCGGCCATTCATCAATAGAGGCTAATCTTTGATGCGGACTGTCCACCATATGGGGCCACCTCAATATGGATCATCCATCATGTGAATCCTGGCTTCAATGTTCACTGCCCATCACATGAAGCTCACCTATAACATGCATTATCATCATGTAGGCCCACCTTTGACATGGGTCGTCCATCATGCCAGCCCGCTTTGGATGTGGACTTTTTATCATTGTGGGCTGAGTATTGACGTGGACCATCCATATGTGGTCCCACATTAATATGGGGTCATCAATCATGTGGGGCCCACCTTTTATGTGGATTGTCCTCCTTGTGAGCCCCACCTTCAATGTCGACGGCCCACCATTTGGGGCCCCTATGATATGAGTAAGGGAGAGTTTTCTTTGGCATATATGGCCTGTGAGAGAGAAGTAGAAAAGCCATAAATTAAAAAGCTGAAAAATAAATAAGTTATTAAAATAAGTAGCTTTTAAAAATAAATTACTTTTACAATGATACTTATCAAATTATAAGTGAAAAAAGTAACTTAATTAGTTAATATAAGTTAAAAAGTAACTTATTTGGTAGTAGCCAAACATGCCCTAGCTATCAAGTCTCAGGCCGGATCAACTCTTGAATGAACATCAAGTCAGAGTCTAGTTTTTGGGTTTTTTAAACTAAGGCAATAAGCCCAGATGTAACAGTGCTTGGGCTCATAAACTTGGCCTGAGACCAAGCTTAAAATACTGGTCCACTACTAAGTATTGGTCTGTCCCTTCATCTAAGTATTCGTCCTACTTATAAGGCTGCATGTACTTTCCATCAGGTCTGAGATCAACATCAAGCCATGGGAATCCATGTCCAAGGATTTGAAAGAATCAAATGAGCGGCTGAGATGGATGGACAGGAATCCCTACGCTTACTGGAAAGGGAACCCTAGTGTCACAGCAAAGAGGCGAGACCTCCTCAAATGCAACGTCTCTGACACTCACGACTGGAATGCTCGTCTTTATGCACAGGTACATAGTATTCGTAGAGCCATGCACTTCACTTCACATGATGCGGCAAACATTTGTGGAAATCAGGACCGTTAATCTGCTGGGCCATTGAGTGGATGCGTATATCGCCTAAAGATTGTTATGAGTTGGACAATTGTGCTTATCCAGTAGCTGGGAGCTTTTCTGATTGAATGGGAGCTACCTCAGTCAACTCCACTTGGTTTCGATAAATGATCTACCCACATGTGGGCCCACTGGATCGTCGGCCTCATTCACCTCAGATGTTTGCCACATGTACAAAAGTGAGCGACCTGCTACATAGAGTTAGAAGAAGTGAAATATGGTTGATCTATGTTGATATATTACACGTGAAATGGTTATCTTTGGATAGGATTGTCTATCTAGTGGGGCACACTGTATCAAATTGATTTAATATACGCATTAATTGGATGATCCATACCATCTAAAGAATGGTGCCCTTTGAATCAATGGTGGGAAAGAAAAACAGTGAATTCGAATCGATGATATGGTTAAAATGAAGTGTTGGAAGGTGAAGGTAAGTGACGCAGGGATGAACATGATGAGGTCGATTTCTCAAGGGATAATTACTCCAAATCCACTGAGCTTCTCTAGACTTCTCACAGAGATACCTCGAATCCACGAGAAAAAATAGAAAAAATAGAAATAAATTCTAATAAATTCAAAAATAAATTGATTGATGATAAAAACGAATTTACAATCCTTTAAACAGTGATATCAAACTTAGGAAAAACCGAGACCTCCCCCATGGGCCCCGCCCTCCCCGAGTGTGCCCTGGATCCTACAGGAGACCTCACTCGAGCCCAGTGTGAAAACGCACATGCATTAATCACCCCCGGTGAAGAGTCTCGAACACGAGACCTCTCGCTCTGATACCAATTTGATGTAAGACAATTAACCAGTTGCTCTAAAAGCTTGAACTATTAGAGTATGGCGAATTAATCCATTTATCTCATAGCCCAAGCCCCACATCTCATGGGTTAGGACCTCGGTCGAACCCCCCTCATGGGCCTCAAATCACATGGGTACCGCTTCACACGGGCCGCCCACCCCGAGTGTGTCCCCACATCCCACAGGCTATCCCACTCGAGCCCGGTGTGAAATGGACATTAATCACCCCCGGTGAAGAGTCTCGAACACGAGACCTCCCTCGTGGGCCCCGCCGACCCCCGAGTGTGCCCCTGCATCCCACAGGCAACCCCACTCGAGCCGGTGTGAAAATGCCCCTGCATTAGCTAAACCTCCATAGCTTTGGAGAGGACCCAGCAGATTCAATACATTCCCTCAACACTTAGACATAAATGTGTAAGAATAAGAAATTAAGGTTGTCTCACTTCATTGTTTATTGACATAGTGAAGGAACTCAAATACAAGTTCCAATGAGGTTTCTCAAAATCCCATTTCAATTTGTGTCAGGATTCCCATCACCACCTATGGATGGTAGGATATTGGGGAAAACTAGCACACGGATCACGTGCAAGAATGCCATTGGACAACTAAATAAACATATGACTGAAAACATAGATACACAAATACATACATACTAACAGAAGGTACTTGTAGGACTGGCTCAGCGAATCTCAGCAAGGATTTAAGCAATCTGATTTAGCGGGCCAATGCACTCACAGGTATTATTATCCATATCGAAATTGTTTCTTTAAGTCCATTTCTCCCACGACATTTCATCTAACTTTTGATTTATCATGCAAAATTCATATAGATATAAGATTTATATCGAAGGATCTGCATGGTCTGTTAGCGAGAAATACATATTGGCTTGTGATTCTGTTACTTTGTTCGTGAAGCCTCGATACTATGACTTCTTCACACGAGGTTTGATGCCTATGCATCATTACTGGCCGATACATGCCAATAACAAGTGCAAATCAATCAAATTCGCCGTGGACTGGGGCAACAACCACAAACAGAAGGTAATCTTCATTAATTTCTTTGAAGTTGTGCAGTTGTGTAATAGAATAAGAGAAGTGCTGGCCCATTTCAATCCATCTCCATGTTTGATAACAAGATTATGTAGCAAAAATCCAAAACTAAATAACAATCTTTTATTTTCAAATTCATAAACTCCAAAACTAAATAACAATCTTTTATTTTCGAATTCATAAACTTTGAAACTAAATAACAATCTTTCATTTTCGAATTCATAAACTCAGTATCTTATGTCATAAACTTCCTTAAAAACTTTTAGTTCAATAGAATTGGTCTTTTGAGTTGGAATATTGTAAGAGTTACCAAAGGTGGGTAACACTAGATCACTAGTCACCTATTCTAGTTTTGGGCATATAATGGCACTCACTTTCGGGTGATATTCACCCATGACTTTTGGTCGGTTATACCTAGCTCATGTTTCATGTGATATGTGTCCAATTAAGTATGACAGTTTGTAAATTATATAAATAGTTGAAGTGCAATAGTCTTGTATTGCAAAGACTCTTGGGTGTGTCTATTAGAGTAGAGTCTTCATTCGTCTCTTTACATGTCAATGGCAGCAAACATGGGTACCTTTCTGCATATCCAATCTCCTTGATTCAATGTATGGGACACTTTGGAATAACAAAAATCAAATTTTAAAAGAGATCCCATTTTTTTAAAATGGGATTTAGCTTGATCTGATTTTGATGGAACCCATAACCAATGTTTGTGATATCGATACTATTAACCGATATTATCAAATATCGTATGTTATTAATGTAATACTTGGCTTTAGTTGGGAAACTTCCCAGTATTAATCAATACATCACAATGTATCGCTATGTATCACAATGTATTGACCATAATGTATTGCAATGCATCAACATGTATCACAATATATTGATGAAACCTTAACTGTATTGGTCCCCTTTGTGAAAATATTGAAAATATCACCCAAAAAAAAAAAAAAAACTATTTTTCCTTTAAAAAATTACTTTCATTACATTTTAAAGAAAATTTCAACCATTCCTTTTCAATTGTTTTGAGAGAAGAAAATTTTAGGGTGGAAATCAAGATTGAAGAGTGTGCATTCTTGAACTCAAATTGGTGAGTTTTTATGAATTTAAACAACTTTTCCTTATTTAAATCCCTTGGTACCAGTGAAATTAAGTTCATGATCCACGATTTTGCATGTTTTGCATATTAAATTAAGGGTTTTGACCTCTTAATTTTCAATTTTGGAAAATTGAAAATATTCAAAATTTCCTCCATTTCACCCATCTAACTTACAATTAGAGGTTGAAAAGGTCATTTGAGAGTCCTTGGATGCCGATCTATAGATTGACGAAACTTCTAATTTTTTTTTTTTAAAAAAATCTTAACTAAAAGTATTAAAAATAATTTTATTAGGAAAAAATTAGAATGACTAGATGTTATGTACACATAATATTTTATAGTTATGAGTCTATACTAATCCTAAAATCAACCACAATTGTTTATTTATTTTCAAATTTTAATTTATTTTTTAAAACATATAAAAAATTATTTATAAATAAAAGCACCATATATTGTAGGAAATATTGAATGTAGGTATTTATTAGATCGAATGTGCTAATAAGCAATATAAATTATGGAATGATTTGTTTTTCAGTTATATTTGTATGAATTGATTTTTAATACAGTTGCATCACTTGTATTTGACTATGCGTAGTTTAGTACCTATACAAAGAAAACTTATCATATATACTTGATTTTATAATCCTTTTAGTTCTAAGTGTGTAGTGATGTCTTTTTTAGCATCTCTTAAAGGTTCATCGAAAAATTCAACCAATTTGTCAATGCTTTTTTAGAAACCACGATACATATGATATTCTCATGTGATATGTTTTTGTACTCCAAAGGTGTCATACATCTGTCGATATTGATACTAAGAACATTGCCCATGTCGTCCATCTCATATAAGTATCACCAAAGAAGCACTTTCTTCCAAACTTAACCATTAAAACTAATAATCGGTTAAAATTTTGTAATAAGTAGAAGAAGTACCACTTCGATGATGTGAAACTAACGAGGAGTGTTGAACCTATTAAAAATGGGATTATAAATCTTGATGTTATTAGGTCCTCTCACTAAATGACACCTTATTTTCAAGTATTTTTCTTTCTTTTGATAGGATACAACTAGTTATAATGCTAAGTTATTGTCCAACTAGCAATTTATAGTACTAACACATCATGCATGCATGACATCATTTGCGCGTGACAAAAGGAAACCAAATCAAGACGATTTGCTTCAAGGCATGCCTTTTTTTAAAGAATGAAAAAATAGTAATTACTCTTTTTTTCTTTCTTCTCTTGAACTAGCCCCCTAAGGGGTTTTACTCTATATGCTAATTAAGCTCTCCTTGGGCATAGAAATCCATGGGGCTTCATAGTGTATTTTCATATATTTATAGACTTGCAAGCCTTTGTTACAAAGCTTTCAATTTCATAATGAAATCTTTCTACGACGATTATTATAAATTACTTAAACTGCTAGCAATATCCACAATATATTTACCTAATCACTCAAAGACTTTGATCGAATTATAAACCAATTCAACTTTGGACATTTCTATATGTAAACCGCACAGATGTATATGATCACCTTATCTTATGCCATTAGATATATATATTTTTCTATGACCGCGTTAAAGCCCATTGTACATGGTAGAGACTCACCATAAGCACAACAATGACACCATGTATAATGACCCATGGTTTTAGTTATCCTAACTTATCCATTGGCCATGACAATGTTTTAGGCATACGAAGAATATAACTAGTCAATGTATTTCTTATCAAAATTTTCTAATTTCATTCCTTAGGGTTACAAAGACCTAGATAAGGTCTCTCAATGTATTTGTCCCAATTATATTAATTCCACGTATACACAAAAATAATGAGCAATAAATAAAGCACTAATAAATAAAATATATATAAATGATTGGACTAAAATAACATACTTTCCAACATGACATCCAAAAGCTCAACAACACCATGAAAATCAAACGCTGCATGAAACCAGACAGATCCACTCAACTTGTGGGTAAAACCAGTGGGTAACCACCAATCTTATTAGCTTGATTTTTGTGCCAAGTGATCTTCATGATGATGGACCAAAATTTTGGACAAACACTAATATGATAATTGGACTACAAGTTAGCGATCCAACTAGTCGTGCATTTGAGCATCTCTCTTTCTTTTTTCTTTTTTCTTTTTTCTGTTTTTTACATACTTTCACACCCACACAGCACATGGACACTCTTTCCTTAGTTGCGTATAAACTAATGAGGAAATAAAAAAAGAAAATAGATTAATGGAAGTATTAAAAGATTTAAATGTATATTTAAGGTATATTATACATAAAATAAAACAGGGGTAAATTAGCCATTCTCCACAAATCTATTTAAACCAATGTGACTTCTCAAATACTATGTCCCATTTGTACACATGAGTTCTTATTTTGTATATAGTATGAGGCATGACAATGCTAGAGTTGGACTAATTAAAATATATATAATGCATTGGACCAAATGGATATACTTTACAATCGTAACATCCAAAAGCTGGACAACACCATGAAAAATCAAACGGTGCATGAAACCAAGCTGATCCATTCAGCAAGTAGGCGACATACCATTAAAACAAACAAACAAACAAACAAACAAACAAAACAAAACAAAACAAAACGAAACAATGGACAACCACCTACCTTATTAGCTTGAATTTTATGTTAATTGATGTTGATAAACCAAACTTTTCGACAGGTTGAATGTCATTCACAGATGTCGCGCAGTTACTAATATGATACTGTAACTTAGTGGTCTAACTAGCTGTGCATTCGATCATCTCTCTTTTTATAGTTGCATTTAACTAATGAGGAAATTAAATTTTTAAAAAAAATAAAAGAGAAGCGGAAGCGTCAAAAGATTTAAACGTATTGCTGGGTAGATTATACTTAAGATAAAACATGAGTTAATTAGCCATTCTCTGTAAATCCATTTAACCCAATGTCACTTCTCAATAATATGTATTTCCAGTACGTACACATGAGTTAATATTTTGTATACAATTTGAGGTATGGCAATACTGGAGTTGGGAAGGTTGTACGGTACATTTCAAGTTTCCATTTGTACCAGAGTGACCCCATGGCTTATAACCATTGTATAACAGTCCTCACAGCATATGGCCAGTCCACCAAAAATCCCTAAGAGTGGCCTTTTCTTCATGGTTGAATGTAAACAGTTACAATAACTTAACCATGTACTTGTTCACCATGTATTGAAGGGTTATGATTCTTCCAATCTTAGAGATTTTTGGTTCATTGACTGTCCACAATGGGGCCTTATTATTAACTGGTGGGATCATAACCATTGGCTCCACCTTGCCCTAGCTCTCATGTACATGACTGAAAACAGGATGGTTACTGGACAACCTTAAAGAGGAGATTGTATAATACTTCATACACAACATATACCAATTCAAGTTAAACTTCGAGTGGACAACCCCAAGTAGAAGAAAACCAAGGCTTAATAGAAGTCCCATGTTCGGTAATTTTTTTTCCTCTGGTGAATTTCAACCATTGTTCATGTGTTGAGCTGAGAAGACATCTGCGCCATCCACATAATTCCATTGATCATATGCATGTCTTCCTTGAAATATCTTTTTCTTTTCTTTCTTTTTAAGGTGGGTCCATGCCACTGATCTAGTAATCACAAACAACCAGTTACAGACCTTCGGGTAGGGACCTCCAAAAAAGGATGGTCCCCACCTATCATGAGACATTTACAAGAAAAAACAGGAAACTAAAACTGAAATAGGGAGGCTCAATGAAATCTGAAAGAGCCTAAACCAGTGTTATCCATGACAAGCAATCCCTGAACTTCTTTTGTGACGCAGGGGAGGACGTGAGGTCGAGCACCGTCTTCCTCAAGAGGATAACTATTCCGAATCCACGGAACTTCTCTGGACTCCTCACAGAGACTTCTCGAATCCACGAGAAAAGAGAGCAAAAAATAGAAATAAATTCTAAATAAATTCGAAATAGCTTAATTAATTCATAAAAACGAGTTCACAACCCTTTAAATAAGGGTACTAAGCAATGGAAAGAAATCAGAATCAAACTACAACTAGGACACCTAGAATTCGCGACTTACTATAAATAGTAAACTTACTATTTATAGACGGTCGTGATGTCTACTAGTGCGCAAGGTTTTCGGCCAAAAATAGTAAGTGTCCTATTTGGCTTCACCACCCGTTCTCCTAATTATTCTAAGCTCTTTTCACGTTGGGCGCAACTCCTAAAGCCCGACGGATGAAGAGTTATAAGCAAACTAAAACTTACTATTTATAGTAAAAACGAAATTGAAACAGGGAAACGACCGTGAAATCAGGGGTTTCTCGCAATTCCGAGCGTCGCAACCCAGCATAGCTGGGTTGGTTGGCTAAAGTAGCTCGTTCTACCCCAAAATCATATTTTTTCGTCGGCTAACTCATCCCGGATTGCAAGATACGCCTGATTTAAGGTCTGATGGTCCAGATCACTTCTGTCGCCGACCGGGCCTTTTCTGATCCATCTTTGCCATGTAATTGTCCGCGACCCGCTCTACATCAGTCTCCTCCACTTCAAAAGAACTCGTCCTCGAGTTATCATTATGCGCTGGTTCATGATACTCAGTCAGGTCCGCAACATTGAAAGTTCGTGAGATCGCCATATCATCTGGAAGATCAACAACATAAGCATTGTCATTGATCTTTCGGATGATTAGTACCGGTCCAATCTTTTTATTCTTCAACTTGTTATACGTTCCGGTCGGAAATCTTTCTTTACGCAGATGGACCATTACTTGGTCGCCCACCTCGAACACTTTCTGTCGCCGATGCTTGTCCGCTTGCTCCTTGTATTTTTCGTTCGAGGCATGTAGCTTGTTCTGTACCTCCGCATGAATGCCCATGATTTTGTCTGCCATATGTTCTGCCGCAATGCTCATGCCTGGGAGCTTGGGCAGAGGGACCAAGTCTAGTGTATGGCGAGGTACTCGTCCGTAAATAATCTGGAACGGGAATTTTCCTGTCGAGCGATTCACCATGTTGTTGAATGCAAACTCCGCTTGAGACAAGGCCAAATCCCACTGCTTTGGTTTTTCTCCTGAAATACATCGAAGGAGGTTTCCCAATGTGCGATTCACAACCTCAGTTTGACCGTCAGTCTGTGGGTGGTACGCGCTACTGAACTGAAGGCGTGTATCGAATCGAGTCCACAAAGTCCGCCAAAAGTGGCTTATGAACTTCGTGTCACGGTCAGAAGTAATAGTCTTGGAGAACCCCGTGTAGCCGCACAATTTCTCTGAAGAATAAATTCGCCACGTGTGTTGCATCGAGAGTCTTCTTGCATGGAATAAAGTGCGCCATCTTGGAAAAACGATCTACTACCACGAACACCGAATCCATGCCGCGTTGTGTTCGTGGGAGACCAAGCACAAAGTCCATAGATAAATCCTCCCAAGGGCCGTCAGGCACGAGTAACGGGGTGTAGAGGCCCGTATTATGAGATTGCCCCTTGGAAGTCTGACAAATATAACAGCGTTGGACTGCCTTTCCCACATCACGTACCAATTGCGGCCAGTAATACCGTTCTTCCACAAGAGCTCGTGTCTTGTCTCGCCCAAGGTGTCCACTGAGGCCACCTCCATGTAGCTCTTGGATTATCTGTTCCCTTAGCGAACTCTTTGGGATACATAGTCGATTTCCCTTAAAAAGGAACCCGTCTTGTATATGTAAGTCACCGGGGTGACCTTCCTGACATCTAACCCATTCGTCCTTGAAGTCGTCGTCGTCGGCATATATGTCTTTGAGGCGATCGAACCCGACAACTTCATTGCTCATAGTGACTAACAAAGTTGCACGGCGACTCAGCGCATCGGCTACTTTGTTCTGTTGCCCTGACTTATGCTTTAGCACGAATGTGAATTCCTGCAAAAATGAGATCCATCTAGCATGCACACGGTTAATGTTAGCTTGACTATTAATAAACTTGAGGGCTTGATGGTCCGTGTAAAGTATGAATTCTCTTTGAATCAAATAATGTCGCCAGTGTCGCAGTGCCTGGACCACCGCGTACAACTCGATCTCATATGTAGACCACTTCTTGCGTGCATCACTAAGTTTCTCACTGTAGAAGGCTACCGGCCTACCTTCTTGAGATAAAACTCCCCCAATCCCGACATATGAGGCATCACATTCGACTTCAAACAGTTTGTCGAAGTTGGGAAGTACAAGAACCGGGGTCGTGGATAATCTGCGCTTGATTTCTGCAAAGCTCCTGTCGGCTTCGTCAGTCCACTGAAACTGCTCTTTTTTCATGCAATCTGTGATCGGTGACACAATGCTACTGAAATTTTTCACGAACCGACGATAGAATGTCGCTAGTCCATGGAAACTTCATACTTCGTGAATATTTTTGGGAACCGGCCATTCTCTGATTGTCTTCACCTTTTCCTCATCCACTCGAATGCCCGTGGATGTAACCACAAAACCCAGAAACAATAGGCTATCAGTCATGAAGCTACACTTTTTTAAATTGAGGTACAATTTATTTTCAGTGAGCACTTGAAGGACCTTCTTGAGGTGCTCCATATGGGTGGTTTCGTCTTGACTGTATATCAAAATATCATCAAAATAAACCACAACGAACCGCCCAATGAAAGGTTTCAAAACTTGGTTCATCAACCTCATGAATGTGCTAGGCCCATTAGAAAGACCGAAAGGCATTACCATCCATTCGTACAATCCTTCCTTGGTCTTGAAGGCTGTTTTCCACTCATCACCCGGCCGTATTCGAATCTGATGGTAGCCGCTCCTTAAGTCCAATTTAGAGAATATTTTTGCGCCCTCTAGCATATCCAACATATCATCCAACCGTGGTATAGGAAACCTATATTTTATGGTGATCTTGTTGATGGCCCGGCTGTCGACACACATGCGCCAACTCCCATCTTTCTTTGGAGTCAGCAGAGCTGGTACAGCACATGGGCTCATGCTTTCTCGAATAAGACCCTTACGGATCAGTTCCTCCACTTGTCCCTGCAGAATCTCGCACTCATTCGGGCTCATTCGGTAATGAGGACGATTAGGTAAACTGGACCCAGGGACAAGGTCGATATGGTGTTGGATATCTCGCATAGGGGGTAACCCATCGGGAAGGTCCTCGGGCCAGATTTCTTGGAATTCATGTAACAAGGGCCTTAGTTTTTCAGGGATGATGGTAGGCTCGAGTTCTTCCCCTTTTACAATTAATGCATAAGTCTGTCCTGTTTCTTTGGATTCTTCCACGAAGTCCCGAATGGTTAAGAGAAAACGACCCCCCACTTTAGAAGTTTCAGGTGGTCCTTCTGGATCCATAGGGGCCAATATGGTCTTCCGGCCGTCCTTGACGAAGATATATATGTTATCTCGCCCTTTATGAGTGGCGTCACGGTCAAATTGCCAGGGTCGACCGAGTAGTATGTGACATGCTTCCATGTCAACCACATCGCATATTACTTCATCCTTATAATGTTTGCCAATTGAAAAAGATATGGTGCACTGTTCAGTTACCTTTGTTTCACTGACCTTCTTGATCCAACCGATTGTATATGGAGAGGGATGACGCTCTGTTTTCAATTGCAATTTTTCCACCATGCCCCTGGAGACGATGTTCTCGCTGCTTCCACTGTCAATGATCACGTCACAAACCTTTCGATTCACCGTACACCTAGTGCGGAAGATGTTATGCCACTGTGGATGCACTTCTTTTCTTGGCGCATATAATAGCCGCCTCACGACGAGCGACTCACCGTGATCTTGCTGAACCCAATCTGAATCATCTACCTCGTCCTCGGCGGTATGCTCCTGTTCTTCAATATCTGAATCTTCATAAGCGTTATCAGCACTACCATCATTAATGGCGAGGTTTGCCACTTTTCGCTGGGGACAAGTATTTGACAGGTGGCCGGACTGGCCACAACGATAGCAGTTGTTGGGCCTTGACCGAGCATAAGGGTTCGGGATTGTACTTGTGCCAGCAGCAGTCGATACGCGCTTGCCCGCTTCCCTGATCTCGGTTCTCAGACATACGAGGTTGAGTGGGTGCTCGTACGGGCTCCTTCCCCTTAGGCTATGGAGCTCCCTGGGGTGGACCTGCCGCAGTGATCCTCGCAGTAGGATAGGCCCGTGTGTTAGAACGTTCAAGTTGCACTTCTGCCCGAGTAGCCAACTTGATCGCATCATTCATCGTCCAGACGGACTGCATCTGGACCCGATCCTGGATCGCCATACGCAATCCACCGTTGAATCGGGCGACTTGCTGCGATTCAGTCTCGACCAAATCGTTGCGCGCCGCCAGGCGGTAAAATTCTTCTGCGTACTCTCTCACCGACCGACTACCCTGTCGACAATTTTGGTATTGTTGGAATAATACCTGATCGTAATCGCTAGGGAGGAATCGGGCACGTAGTAGCTGCTTCATTCGCTGCTATGTGCGGATTGGTGCTTTCATCTGCCTGGTTCGTGCGAGTTGCAGTTGTTCCCACCAAGCTGAAGCTCCTCCTTTCAACTTGTATGCCACAAGTTTGACCTTCTTTGTTTCAGGGATGTCCATATAGTCAAAAAATCGCTCAACTTCAGAAAGCCAATCGAGAAAATACTCAATGTGTAGCTGGCCATTGAAGTTAGGAATATCAACCCGTATCTTGAAGTCTCGATCTATTCGATCGCCGCCTTGCCTGGGGTGTTGGAAGATCACGTCATCGATCTCCTCTTCACTGAAGCCCCCGTCCACAGGGACGGCCCTTGGATGCACTGCTGGTATTATCCTGCGATCAGGGCGATTACGGGTTTCAGCAATTGGTGGTGGAGGATTACCACCAGGAACACGGAGTTGCCATAGAGTTTCTGCTAAGAGATTTGTTATGCGGTCCATTGAAGCCTGCAGCCCTTACATGGCTTGCCGATTCTCTTGCTGCGCTGCTTGGAAAGTTGCCGCCGTTAAAGGAAAATTTTCTGGAGCACCGCCTATGGGATTGTTGCCCGACCCGTCGTTAGAAGCCATCGACCCGAGGAGAAACCTCGCTTTGATACCAAACTGACGCAGGGGAGGACGTGAGGTCGAGCACCGTCTTCCTCAAGAGGATAACTATTCCGAATCCACGGAACTTCTCTGGACTCCTCACAGAGACTTCTCGAATCCACGAGAAAAGAGAGCAGAAAAATAGAAATAAATTCTAAATAAATTCGAAATAGCTTAATTAATTCATAAAAACGAGTTCACAACCCTTTAAATAAGGGTACTAAGCAATGGAAAAGAAATCAGAATCAAACTATAACTAGGACTCCTAGAATTCGTGACTTACTATAAATAGTAAACTTACTATTTATAGACGGTCGTGATGTCTACTAGTGCGCAAGGTTTTCGGCCAAAAATAGTAAGTGTCCTATTTGGCTTCACCAACCCGTTCTCCTAATTATTCTAAGCTCTTTTCACGTTGGGCGCAACTCCTAAAGCCCGACGGATGAAGAGTTATAAGCAAACTAAAACTTACTATTTATAGTAAAAACGAAATTGAAACAGGGAAACGACCGTGAAATCAGGGGTTTCTCGCAATTCCGAGCGTCGCAACCCAGCATAGCAGGGTTGGTTGGCTAAAGTAGCTCGTTCTACCCCAAAATCATATATTTTTCGTCGGCTAACTCATCCCGGATTGCAAAATACGCCTGATTTAAGGTCTGATGGTCCAGATCACTTCTGTCGCCAACCGGGCCTTTTCTGATCCATCTTTGCCATGTAATTGTCCGCGACCCGCTCTACATCATTTTGGGAGAAGAGAGCGCGAGTTGAATATCCGGTCTGGGCATCCTTCGCTGGCGGATCTGGCTAAAGTGTCTGCAACATCGTTACCTTCCCTGTAAGTGTGGGAAAAGGAGATGTTAAGCTTCTTCCTCCAGCGGTGGACGGCTCCCATGATCCACCAAATTCTCCAGGGAAAGGTGCCAGTCACATTGCTTGCTGCATCAGAGATAAGCATGGAGTCCACTTCAGCGACAATGTTGTTTAAATGAAGATTGTTGCAGATGATTAATCCATAATCCATCCAACAGGGCTTGGGCTTCAGCAAAGGTGTTGGAAGCCCGCCCATAATTTCTCATGTAAGCAAATATAAAGCAGCCGTGGCTATCCCTACAGACACCCCTACCCCCACTTTGGCCCGGATTGCGTAAAGAAGAACCATCTGAGTTGAGCTTCAACCAACCAACAGGCGGTTTGAGCCATCTGACTAGCGTCCGCTTCCTAGGGAGAGGCAGGGGAAGGCAGGGAATCTTCAGGATCTGGAGAGAAATGACTTCTGATAGGGAGTGCTTGTCAGGGGCCACAATGAAAGAAGCAGTCTTCCTTGAAATATGAGACATGCAAATGTCGTCGCAACATGTCGGAGATCAGGCAGGATCCACCATGTAAATGCCGGGCGAAAAAAATCAGGCATGTTTACACATCCACTGTGGAAACAACTATGTTTAATATGGACCATTTTTTCACATTTTTCCAAAGATCCAATTTGTTGGGGGCCTTACACAAAACCTTAGGATCTAGCCCTCCAGAACAAACCAGAATTATGGATAATAAAGCAATGAAAATAATCAATGCATCAATCATACACCACAAAAGAGAATTTTACGTGAAAAATCCTCAAAGAGGTAAAAACCACGGGACCTCGTCCAGATCAACAATCCACTATGAAGTAGAACGTTTACAACCTTCTTCACTCACGCAGGAGTGGATAAACAATAAGAGAAATAGAGAAAACGGAGAGATCTAACCGATTACGAGGACATAAAAGCGCTGAGATGTAGATTGCACAGTAGAGAACCTCCACGAGCAGAACCTCCCTTCTATAAGCTTTCTTTCTCTCTTTCTCCCTCTCTCTCACCTTTGATAGCCCTAAACCCTTTAGCAAATCCCTTGCAAAGCTTTAGGAAACCCTCTTGCTGTTTCTTCACACAACATACCTTAGAAAAATCCTAGGGACCCCTTTTTATAGTTTTAGGAAACTCCTTTCCGCATCCTAGTTGCGAAAGGACTTTGCGCATCCCAGTTGCGAAAGGACTTGCACATCCTAGTTGCGAAAGGACTTGCGCATCCCAGTTGCGAAAGGACTTGCGCATCGACGGGTCAAAAAAAAACCATCAAATCTCCCCCTTTTTGACCTAGGAGGGATTCACCTTCTTTAAACCAGTCAGGTTTCTACAAACCTCAAACTTGCCCTTGAGCAAAGCCTTGGTCATCATATCTGACCCATTATCGTCCGTGTGGACCTTCTCAAGCTGTAACATCTTCTGTTCCAAAGTATCCCTGATCCAGTGATACCGAACCTCTATGTGCTTCGACTTGGAATGCTGACTCGGATTCTTGCTCAAGTGTATAGCACTCTGACTATCGCAATAGACCACGTGCTCCTTCTGCTTTAGGCTAAGTTCCTGTAGGAACCTCTTCATCCAAAGCATCTCTTTACATGCCTCTGTGACTGCAATGTACTCGGCCTCTGTCGTCGACAATGCTACGACCTTCTGTAGCTTGCTCTGCCAGGAGACCGCTCCCCCTGCAAACGTGAACATGAACCCCGATGTAGACTTCCTTGAGTCTATGTCACCTGCCATATCTGCATCTGTGTAGCCCTCTAACACAGGTTTACCGTCACCATAGCATAGGCTCAACCTGGATGAGCCTCTTAGATACCGCAGTATCCATTTCACCGCTGCCCAATGCTCTTTGCCAGGATTGGCAAGATACCGGCTGACAACACCAACCGCATATGCTATGTCTGGGCGTGTACACACCATAGCATACATCAAACTTCCTACCGCTGACGCGTGGGTATCTTCTGCATCTCTTCCACCTCTGCCTTCGTCTTGGGACACTGTCTGTCGCTCAATCTGAAGTGACCATCTAGTGGAGTACTGACCGGCTTCGCTGCATTCATATTGAACCGCTCTAGGACTTTCTCAATATACCGCTCTTGTGACAGCCAAAGCTTCCTGCTACTTCTGTCACGGGTTATCTCCATTCCTAGGATCTGTTTAGCTGGGCCCAAGTCTTTCATCGCAAAAGACTTGCCCAACTCCTGTTTCAGCCTGTCGATCTTCTTGATGTCTTTTCCCATGATGAGCATGTCATCAACGTATAACAGCAGAACTAAGAAATCACCATCTGAGAACTTCGCGTGAACACACAGTGGTCCGACTCCGTTCTGTCATACCCATGTTTCAACATAAACGAGTCGAACTTCTTGTACCATTGCCGTGGAGCTTGTTTCAGCCCATACAAGCTCTTCCTCAGCCTACACACCATATGCTCCTTGCCCTTGACTTCGAACCCCTCTGGTTGGTGCATGTAGATCTCTTCTTCCAGGTCACCATGGAGAAAGGCAGTTTTAACATCTAACTGCTCTATCTCCAGATCCATGCTAGCCGCCAACCCAAGCAACACCCGTATGGATGTCATCTTCACCACTGGTGAGAATATCTCCTCAAAGTCTATGCCTTTCCTCTGACCAAACCCTTTCACCACAAGTCTGGCTTGAACCTTGTCTGTGAATTCTTCTGCTCAATCTTCTTTCTGAACACCCATTTGTTGCTCAGAGCTTTCTTACCCTTAGGCAATTTCACCATATCATAGGTGTGATTCTTATGCAATGATTCCATCTCCTCTTGCATAGCTTTCAACCACTCTCTCTTATGCTCGTCGGCTAGGGCCTCAGAATAATCTTCTGGCTCTCCCCCATCGGTTAGCATAATGTACTCATGTGCGAGTACCTCTTGGACGACTGTCTTTCCCTAGATGACCTTCTCACCTGTGGCTGAACAGGTGGATCAAGTGGGCGCTGCTCCCCTGGTCCATCTTCTGAAGGAACTCCCTCGTCCTCTGCACCTTGCTGTATTCCCCCGTCATCAGGCACAACGGGAGGAGTAATCGGATCCATGTCCTCTAGCTCACCTGAACTAGGCTGGTTCTTCTCTGGCTTACCAATGTCTTCGATACACTGATCTTCAAAGAAAACCACATCTCTGCTCCTGACGAGCTTCTTCTCGGTCAGATCCCATAACCTGTAACCGAATTTTTCATCACCGTACCCTAAGAACACACACTGCCTGATCTTCATATCGAGCTTGGACCTCTCGTCCTTTGGTACGTGAACGGATGCCCTGCATCCAAACACCCTGAGATGACTGTACGATGGATCATGTCCAGTCCACACCTTCTCAGGCACTTCTCCATTCAACGGGGCTGATGGAGACCTGTTTATCAAATACACCGCCGTGCGCATTGCTTCTCCCCAGAACGTCTTGGGCAACTTCGCATGGGATAACATGCATCTGATTCTCTCAACAATGGTGCGATTCATTCGCTCAGCTACACCATTATGCTGGGGGGTCTTGGGAACCGTCTGTTCATGCCGTATACCCTGGGACTTGCAGTACTCGTGAAAGTCGCCAATGTATTCACCACCATTGTCAGTGCGGATGCACTTCAATGGTCTACCTGTCTCTCTCTCGACCATAGCATGAAACAATTTAAACACACCAAAGACCTCGTCCTTGGATTTCAAAGCATAAACCCAAACCCTCCTAGATGCATCATCTATAAAAGTAACAAAATACAATGCCCCACCCAAGGTTTTTGTCCTCATAGGACCACAAACATCAGAATAAACCAAATCTAATGCATGCACTTTATTAACATGAGAAGCAGTTTTAACGAATGAAACTCTATGCTGTTTCCCTGATAAACAATCAAGACAGGTTTTAAGAGGCATACCTGTCACGTCTGGAAGGAGCTGCTTCTTTGCTAGTACCTGAAGCCCTTTTTCACTCATGTGGCCTAGACGCCTGTGCCACATGTCAATAGCTGAATCTTCCGCTGCGTTCAACCCACCCTTGCATACACTGACACTTGCCTTGTACAGGGTGCAACACTTCTTTCCTCTGGCCACGATCAACGAACCCTTGATGAGCTTCCATCGCCCACCAGCGAAACCGGCTTTCATAGCCATCATCATCCAACCTTCCCGTCGACATCAAGTTGAGGCGAAGGTCTGGGATATGCCTCACATCCCTGAGAACCAATGTGCAGCCCACATCAGTTTTCACACAAATATCACCAACTCCCACGATCTTTGATACGCCAGAATTTCCCATCTTCACAGTCCCTAGTCACCTGACTTGTAGCTTGTGAAGAAGTCCCTGTGCGGAGTCGCATGAAAAGAAGCTCCCGAGTCAATCACCCAGTCGGTGTCCTGACTCGTATCGTGAGACACACATCATGATCTGCTAAAAGAATAATAACAACGTCGCCATCTGAAGCGACCGCAGTGGAATCTGATTCATCTTCCTTCCCTTTTCCTTTCTTGTCGTTCTTACGACATTCATGCTTATAGTGGCCCTTCTTGCCACAATTCCAGCATTCAACATCTTTTCTGTTGCTCGACTTGCCTCTTGATTTATCTCGGGCCTTCCCGCCCTTCCTGTTCTTTCCTCTCCCCCGTTCTTGCGTCACAAGAGCCTCTTGCTGAGTAGACCCCTGAGACTTCCTCCTTGTCTCCTCATTGAAGAGACAACTGGTTACCTGTTCCATGGATATCTTTCCGTCTGGCGCGGAGTTACTTAGAGACACCACCAATGTCTCCCAACTGTCAGGCAATGAACTAAGCAATAGTAAAGCCTGCAATTCATCATCCAGGACCATCTTCATAGAGGTGAGTTGGTTCACTATATTACTGACCTCATTCATATGCTCGGCCACAGAACCACCATCCTTGAACTTGAGATTCACAAGTCGCCTTATCAGAAATATCTTATTACCGGCTGTCTTCCTCTCATACAGCCCTTGTAATTTTAGCCATAGGCTAGCGGCTGAGGTTTCCGTAGACACATGGTGGAACACCGAATCATCCAACCATTGTCTAATAAACCCCACCGCCTTTCGGTCCATCTTCTTCCAATCATCATCAGTCATATCCTTGGATTTTGCTGATATGCCTGAGATTGGAGAATATAGGTCCTTGCAATAAAGCAAGTCCTCCATCTTAGCCTTCCATATGGTCCAGTTAGAACCATTGAGGCTGATCATCCTTGAGCCACCTTCCATAATTCAAAACCGATCCTACCCGTTCAATGAACTTAGCTCTGATACCACTTTGTTGGGGGCCTTACACAAAACCTTAGGATCTAGCCCTCCAGAACAAACCAGAATTATGGATAATAAAGCAATGAAAATAATCAATGCATCAATCACACACCACACAAGAGAATTTTACGTGGAAAACCCTCAAAGAGGTAAAAACCACGGGACCTCGTCCAGATCAACAATCCACTATGAAGTAGAACGTTTACAACCTTCTTCACTCACGCAGGAGTGGATAAACAATAAGAGAAATAGAGAAAACGGAGAGATCTAACCGATTACGAGGACATAGAAGCGCTGAGATGTAGATTGCACAGTAGAGAACCTCCACGAGCAGAACCTCCCTTCTATAAGCTTCCTCTCTCTCTTTCTCCCTCTCTCTCACCTTTGATAGCCCTAAACCCTTTAGCAAATCCCTTGCAAAGCTTTAGGAAACCCTCTTGCTGTTTTCTTCACACAACATACCTTAGAAAATCCTAGGACCCCTTTTTATAGTTTTAGGAAACTCCTTTCCGCATCCTAGTTGCGAAAGGACTTTGCGCATCCCAGTTGCGAAAGGACTTGCGCATCCTAGTTGCGAAAGGACTTGCGCATCCCAGTTGCGAAAGGACTTGCGCATCGACGGGTCAAAAAAACCCATCACAATTCACATACATGTCTCATCTATCCAATGAATTGACCAAATTGATTTTTGGGCCAGGGCATCTTCACAATGGGCCCCACTTGACAAATTACCCAAATATTGTACACACAGGTCATAGTAGCTACTCTGGGAGAGTGGTTTTAGAATGTTTACAGATACTTGATTCCACCCAATTTCCGTCATTAACTAAGATGATTGTCATATTTCTCAAAGGAAA
This sequence comes from Magnolia officinalis, assembly GCA_021015155.1. Taxonomy (NCBI): domain Eukaryota; kingdom Viridiplantae; phylum Streptophyta; class Magnoliopsida; order Magnoliales; family Magnoliaceae; genus Magnolia; species Magnolia officinalis. The sequence continues at coordinate 53,782,595 of JAJHSJ010000018.1, forward strand.
GTTATTTTTAGCATTGCCTCTTTAGTTTGAATTTTGCATCTCCATGAACTTACCAGGCCCAAGAGATTGGAAAGGCAGCAAGCAACTTCATTCTAGAGGAGCTGAAGATGGATTATGTGTATGATTACATGTTTCACCTCTTAAATGAATACGCTAAGCTATTGACATACAAGCCTGCATTACCCCAAAATGCAAAGGAATACTGCTTGGAATCCATGGCATGCCATGCAACAGGATTAGAGAAGAAGTTCATGATGGAATCGATGGTGATGGGCCCAAAAGATTCAAGCCCATGCACCCTGGCTCCTCCCTTTGATCCTGCAGCCCTTCAAGCAATGAAGAGAATGAAAGAGAATTCCATAAAACAGGTAGAAACTTGGGAAAGACAAAATGTTTAGGTCCGTTCTGCATCTCTTATCTAATACAATAAGAGTTAATTTAATAAGATCTAGAGAGTAAATATTTTTAATTCGTCCTAGTAGTTATTTTACAATATGTTCATTTGGTAAATCACATTTTCATAATAAAATAAAAAAAGCTCTTTTCTCAAATAAGTATATTTGGTAAAATATTTAAGTAAGAGGTTTTAGAGGGTGGTTCTATAATTTTTAAAAATTGCAACAAGTACATTTCAAACAAACATGCCCCTTCATGCCTATGGGTCAACCTTCATATTGGACATTGAATGTGGATCGTCCATCATGTGGGCTAAACCTTCGAAGTGAGTCATTCATTATGTAGGGCTCGCCTTGGATGTGGACCATTCATCATTAGGGGCCAACCTTTGATGTGGACCGTCTATTGTATGGCTTACCATGATGCAGGTCATCCATCATGTGGGGCCCTTCAATGTCCACCACCCATTATATGGAGCCCACATTTGATGTATCGATCGTGTGGGCCCCACCTTTGAATTGGGTTGTCCATCATGCATGGCCCGCCTTGGATGTGGATCATTCATCATTAAGGGCCAACCTTTAATATGAATTGTCCACTATGAGGAGCCAACCTTGATGCTGGTCATCCATTAGGTGAGGCCCATTTGATGCGGGTCGTCAATCATGTTGGGCCACACTTTGGTATGGGCCATCATTATGTGGGGTCCACTTTTGATGTCTATTGTCCATCATGAGGGGTGCACCTTTTATGTGGATCATCCACAATGTGGGGTCACTTTTGATATGGGTTGTCCATCATGCAAGACCTTGGATATTGGTCATCTATCATACGAGACCTTAGATGTGGGCCATCCATCAGGTCGGGCCCACTTGATGTGGACCGTCCATCACACAGGGCAACACTTTGATGTGGGCCGTCCATTGTTTGAGGCTCACTATATCCATTATGTGGGCCAACCTTGACATGGACCATTCATTGTGTGTGCCCACCTTCAATATGGGTCATTCATCATGTTGACCCACCTTTGATGTCAACCGTTCGTCATGTGGGCCCACCTTAAATGTCCACCTTTTATCATGTGGATCACACCTTGGATGCCGACCATCCATAATATGGGGTCTACTTGATGTGGATAGTTCGTCATGTGGGGCCACACTTTGATGCGAGCCATCCATCATTTGGGGCTCACTTTTGATGTGAATTGTCTATCATGTGGGGCCACAACTTGATATGGGCCATCCATCATGTGGGGCCCACCTTTGGTGTGAATGTGCATTATGTGGGCCCGCCTTGATGTAGACCATTCATAATGTGGGGTCCCACCTTCAAGTTGGCGAGAAAGATTACAAAGAGGTTTTAAGGAGGCAATTTTGATATTTTTGAAAATACTTAGAAACCTTAAACCTCTGCCCACTTAAGCTCATTAAGCTTTTGAAAAAGTAATCTCTCAATTAATTAACATTTAAGAGCTTAATTTCTAGTTTCTAAAAGAATAAGGTGTAAAATTAGAGTTTTACTAAACTGTCTACGTTGAAAATAAGACTTATTTTTTAGAAATAAGCAAATAAGATCTTATTAGTAGAGATGCCAAACGGCCACTTAGACTTCCTCTTTTTTATTTATTTAGGGTGTATTTGGTTGCACACCAAATCAATAAATATCATGATATTTGGTGCAACCAAATTCACCCTTACTCTTTTTCCAATATAATCAAAGAGATAAGGTTCTGACATATAATTAATTAGTCTAATTGATTATTATATATGTGTATTAATGATAGAAATCCAATTTATAGGAGTTTTAATAAAGTTGAGAGGATTTCAGGATTCATGGGTGAGGTTCGTGAATCTTATCATATTGCATGTATTGTTTTGTGTTATGTTGTACATGATTTGTTGGCAAACTTGACCCTATTCATTGTAACAAACATCACCAAACTTGTGATGTTATCAAGGAAAATTAATAAAACAGTATTATTGCGATAATATTGTGAGAATTTCAAAATCTCCATCTTTATCCATTGCTTAGGAGGTGATCCAAGCCGTGTTGGGCATTGTAGGGTCCAATGTGATGCATGTTTTATATCCAGCTAAGTCCATTTCATCATATCTTTTTAATGCACGAGGCCAAGAATAAAGAAGATCCTAACTCCATGGCAAACATGGGGATATGACGCCCACCATTAAACCTTCCAAAGAACCATCATGGCGGGTATGAGAGGTCTTTCTCATTGTGACCGTTGATCCAAGGGACCTAATCACGGATAGGGAACCCTCTTAAAATATCCCAACCCTTCTTTGACATATCTCGACTGCATCTTTCCTCTTTGTTTTTCTTTTTCTTTTTCTTTTAAAAAATAAAAAATAAAAAATAAAATAAAATAAAGTAAAAATAATAATTTACACACGCACACACACCCCACACACTCACGCTAGTGGAATTTCACCGCCTATGGGTACTCGAATCCTTGACCGCATCTTTCCTCTCAACCACGCTTCTTGGATGCCTCTCGACTACTTAATTTGCTTTTGGATACCTCTCGGGTTGCTCCTTATTTTATTTTCCTTTTAGTTGTGATTTAGTAAAAAATATTATAAATAGTTTTAAAGATTTTTAGCATGCTATACATTTTTCTTATTTATAATATATGTCGTTTTTTATTGTCTATTTTAAGAACAACCAAAAATAAAATACACCAAATTAAATTGTAATTGAACTATCATGGGTTTTAGCATGTATTTGTCACTCAAAAGTTGTTGGAGGAAAATTATTAGACAGTTAAAAATTAGAAGTATCCAGTTCAGTTCAGAGAATCTGAATTTGGGAATTTTACTTGGACTAAGTGCTTTTCATGATTTATTCAATTCTTTTGAGAAAATTTAAGCCCCTTGTACCGTATTTGAGCGCCAGTGTATCAAGCGCCAAACGCAGCCGGAGTATCTAACTGCACCCTTTTTTTTACATCTGCAAAAGAAATCTCACCTAACTAACACCTCACAAGATTCCCCACTCTCAACAAGAAAAACTTCGATGCTCTGTCCGAGTGTGAAGATTGATACTCGAGCAAGGAGAAATTGCAAATGATCTATAAAACTAATTCAATCGAAACTGTCAAAGTGGTGAGACCCACTTTTAATTGATCCTACGCCAAAAATCAAGCTAGTTTGATCATTCAACTAGTCGATCATAGTATGTTTAATGGACCTGTTGAAATAAAGAAATAACCAACGGTCAACATTCATCAAACAAGGGACCACAGATCAGACGTTAGGAATGTTTAACCAATCTTATATTAGGTTGATGACCTATCTATAGTAGGTCACATTAATTTGGACGGTTTAGATTGAATAATTGTATGCCATGTGTACGAGTAGCTCGGTGTAAACCATCATATACACCACCCCTTCCTCCATTTCATACTCGCATTTTTTGTGCCTTTCTGTCGTCTGTCGTTCTCTCTCATTTATACTCGGCCTTTCATACTCGATCATTTTTCTCCCTTCAGATCTTCTTGTTTCGTCCGATCTCTCTCTCCCTCTCTCAAAAGTTGTGATTACAAGGTTTTGGTCGGGAATCGGAGCGAATTCTTCCAAAAATGGGCCAATCCTGACACGGATAGGCCAAAAAGATCTGGGAAAGTGTAAAATAGTATAGAAATTACTTTTTATTTTTATTTTTTTTTTCCTTTAACTCGAATTGAGAAAGATCTATTCCTGATATAACAAAAAAAAAAGGAGAACCACGGCGACTCTCTCCTCAAATTCGCTAAAAAGAAGCCAAAAATCTAAAGTTGATTTACTGGCCATACTTAAGAGGTATTTAAGAGTGAGTTTTCTTCCATTCTTGTAAATTATATTGTGCGCCTCTCATCCATGTTTAGATAATCAGATCAACGGTCTGGATCAGCAACACATGGGTCAACCATGTATGAAATTAGTAGCCCTAGCTGTCTGTACAATTGCTTAGGAGGTTATGTACCTATCTTGGCGACATCAATCTGATTGCGTACTGAGTCAACATTTTTGGGCCCACCTTGAATGTATGCGGTTTATCCATGCTGTTCATCCGCTTTTCCAGATCATTTTAGGGATTGAGCCCAAAATTGAGGGATATACAAAGCTCAATTGGACCACACGACATGAAACAGTGGGAACAATGATTTCTACCTTTGAAACCTTCCTAGGGCCCACAGTGATGTTTATTTATCATCCAATATTTTCATAAGATCACAAAGATTTGGATGAAGTGAAAAGACAAATATCATATTGATCTAAAACTTCTGTCTTATTGATCTAAAACTTCCGTCCTCCCCAAGAAATTTCACACTCTTTCCTGTGGTGTGGTCCACTTGAGCTTTTTATATACTTCATTTTTGGGATTACGAATTAAAATTATATATTAAAATGAATAGACGGAGTGGATAATATAAATAAAATAAATAAATTACTATGAGTCCCACAGAGTTAAAGCAGTACGTTTAGCATACTGAGTTACACAGTACGCAATCCGCTTCCCAGCCGACAACCCAAATTACCAACCAACCGTATGGTTCGAAGACTCGGGAAGAGTGTGGTGGTACATGCACATGCACTGATATACTGTAAACGTTGCACCCAATTCCAGTTGATTGAATGATCCCAATCTATAATTTGTAAACATTTGTTTATTGAATCGACTATCTTTGGTAGCAGTCTATTGGATGTCCACCAATCAGCCTTTTATAACATCAATTCTCTGACACATGTAACTTGGGTCCCACAAGTCGGCAAGTTGGACGGTTGATCTGACTGCCACATGTACGATTTCTGAGTGCATGTGTAGGAGCATCACGCTCTTCCACCAATGTTGTCTTGCACAACGTGATAAAGAGAACCGTTGGTTGTTCGTTTACATCCTTTCGATTACATACTTGCAATCAGGAATTTAGTTTACAGTTGTGAAACTCAAACCTTTCATAAAAGCAATGTTCATTTGACGGTGACCAATGAAACGAATGGATCGGTGGTGGGTAAACTCTCTTTCAACATTGAATTCATATATTCAAGTGTCCATGTGGTCTGGGTGTGTAAAAGTTAAAATATTTAAAATAATAATAATAATAAATTAATTAATTAATTAATTAATTAATTAAGGCCCTTGCTCCATCATGTGGAGGGCCATGGTTAGAAAAATGGACAGTTGGCTCCTCTTCTTTTATTGACAACTTCCAACTTCTTTTATTGACAACTTTGCATGGATGAGTGCATTACTGCCTGATAATCAACATGGGGTGACTCACCTAATTAGAAGTTCACATGCACGTTGTCACGAATTTGCTGGATCCAAGGAAGCACAAGGTTGGAGAATCCCTAATTGCGGGGCCCATCATTATATGTATGTTTTACATCCACACCATCCATCCGTTTTACCATCTCATTTTAGGGCACGAATAAAAAACAAAGCAGATACAAATCTCAGGTGGACCACACCAGAGGAAACAGTGGTGATTGAATGCACACCATTAAAAACTTCTTGGGGCATAAAAGTTTTGGATCAAGCTGATATTTGTGCATTCCCTTCATCTAGATCTGTGTAACCTTGTCAACAGTTTGGATGAAAAATAAACAGTACTGTGGGTGCTAGAAAATTTTAATGGCGGACATTCAATCACCACTATTTCCTATGATGTGGTTCACCTTATGTCTCGATCTACTCTATTTTTGGAAGTATCACCTAAAATGAACCAGTAAACCTGATGGACAGCATGGATATGAAACACATACATCAGGGGTGGGGCCCACAGTCATGGATCTACCGAATCGGCCTCCCATGTCTGATCCCTCATAAGTGGAATAATTTTCTATGGAGAAGGGTAAAATCACGCAGGTTACACCTCATGAAAAGTGGTGAGTTATTCAGCGTACGTACATGCAGGGCAATTTGGACAGTCCATAATCAGGGGTCCAAAATTGATGGAGCGCTGCAAAAGTTGACACCGATCGGAACATCATAACCGTCTAATCAGTGACCATCCAATGGACGGTGAGGAGAAATCGTCAGGTTCTAGAAAATGAATGGGTGAAATTATATGGTTATATCATCCAACTAACGTGATATCCATTTCACGCACAACCACATAATTGTGCCCCCAGTTCCAATAGAAATTTACGGCTGTGGACCCCACCTTTTATCCAGCGGTTTTTTTGAAGTAATACAAACTTAACATACGCACTTAGACCTCCTCATACGGACACCGAATTCCATGCCGAAAATACTCCTTTTCATGGAAATGGCTTTTCCTTTCCATTTTCTCATTTGCTTTGTTTGCTTTCTCTCCCTTTCCACTGCTGCTTTCACTGCTGTTGCTTTCACCCCCTTTCCTCACTGCGTTTCCGGTAGAAAGATAAAAAAAACCCCTTTTCGTGGGCCCCACTTATCAACATTTTGTCTTCTTCTGAAAATGGTCGGTCCAGTGAAAAAAGCACACAACATAGGTGTGTGTGTGTGTGTGTGTGTGTGTGTGTGTGTGTGTATATATATATATATATATTATATATATATATTATTACACATGCACACACACCCCACACTCACGCTGGTGGAATTTCACCACCTATGGGTACTCGAACCCTTGACCGGGAGTTGAAACTCCTGAGAGTTTACCACCGGAGCAAGATTAAGTACCCCAGCACAGGTATATTTTAAACTCAGTTAGGCCCACATTGAATGTATGTAGTATATCCATGCCGTCCAACCGTTTTTCCATCTATTTTAAGGGGTTGAGCCCCAAATTGAAGTATATCAAAAGATCAAGTGGATCATACCACGGGAAACAATGGGCATAATGATTTTCTAGTTTTCCCAGCTCAATTTCATGTTTGCCTCGCTGATTTTCTAGTTTACCCCCCCGCCGAATTCCTAGTTTGCCCCGCTGAATTTCATGTTTCTTCCAAGTTGAGCAATTCTGGTCACTTTCTTGGTTCGTCACCCGCGATGGACGGCAAGCCCACTAAGACGAACGTCTTTCTATATCCTCGGGTTTAATAGCCTACTAATGAGCGGTCTAGAACTTATTCGGATAATGATGGTAATTTTTGAATGAATTTGGTATGAAGATTTCTTATGCGCAGCTGTTAGGGTCTGGATTAACTAAGTTCATTGTATGGCCTATTCGAAATTAGCGAAAATGGTGATTCAGTCATGATCACTTTAAACCGTTGGTTCTTAGGCTAAATGAATAACTGGTAGAGCTAGGTAGAATATGACTGATCCGATGAATCCGATTTGATCCGACTTGATCTGACCTGATTTGATCCGAACCGAAGGTCATGATCGGGTCGGATCGAGTAGGCCCACTCAAATCCACCGTACACCGAGTAGAGTTCGAATCAATGACCAATCCAGACCGATCCGATCCGGAATCCGATCCGATTGGATCGGATTCAAATCGAACTGAACTGATCCGCATAGTGTTCATTTAACGTTGTTTTATGTATTGTTGTCTACCTGAAATTGAGATATACCTCATTTTTTATTATTTTTTATATCATAAAATTATCTAGAAAAATAGATGAACGATGTGGATGAGATAAATACATCATGGTAGTGTCCACTTAGCACAAACCACCATTCCGTCCTCGCCTCGAGCAACGAGCTCTGGTGCATTGATGGGATGAGGCCCCTGAGTTTTGATGGAAACAGACTGGCTACTCTCCCTACCACCGGCCAATGATAGGTGGTCAGTGCTCTGTGAGCCCAACCATGATGTATGTGTTTCATCCATGCTGTCCATATATTTTTCTAGATCATTTTAGAGTATGTGACCAAAATAATATATATACCAATCTTAAATGGACTACATTATAGGAAACAACGATGAATGAACGTCGACCATTGAAAACCTTTTGAGAGCCATACAAGCTTTGGATCAAGCTTATTTTTGTTTTTTCCCTTCAGCTGGGCCTGTATGACTTAATCAACAGATTGGATGTCAAATAAACAGTACGGTGGGTCCTAGAAGGATTTTCATGGTGGATATTTTCTCGTGGTGTGGGTCCACCTGAGATGTATATCCTTCATTTTTTGGGGTCAAGCTTTAAAATGATTTATAAAAATGGATGAACCGAATGGATGAAACACATACATCATAGTGGGGCCCACAAAGCACCGACCATCAGCCACCATGCTGGTGGCATTGGGAGTAGCAATCCGTTTCGTTTCGAAAAAGCTCTCGTGTATTGACTGGACGCAGCCGAAAGCCTTTCACAGTAAGTTCCTACGCTTGGAATTTAGGTGGGGCCTACAGTGATTTTTTTGAGAAATCCACTCCATCCATCTGTTTTGTGAGCTCATTTTAGGACACAAGCCAAAAAATGATCCAGATCCAATACTCAGGTGGGCTAAAAACGTGAGGATTAAACGTCTACAGTTGAAATATTCGTGTGGCCACAGAAGCTTTGAATCATGCTAGTATTTGTGTTTTCATTTCAACCCAATAGGAACAACGTTAGAAACGGTACAGATGGCATGCAAACATCACCATGGACGCCAGGAACGTTTCAACGGCAGGAATTTCCCTACACATTTTCCTTTATTGCGGCCCACTTGAGTCCTGGATCCTGTTCAGTTTTGGTCTCAAGTCCTAAAATGATCTTCACAAAACTGATGGAAGGTGTGGATTTCTCTCAAACATCACGGTGTGCCCCACGTAACTTTAAGTGCGGTAACTTCCTACGGAAGGCTTTTGCAGGAAATCCACGTCCGCATTGACACGACGAGACGTCCTGAAGTTGGCAGGTGTATTGTGCACCAGCACTGTATATTTGCATTGACGTTAGCAAATTATGTGGGTCCCATCATGAGGTATGTGTTATATCCAAACCGTCCATCCATTTGGCAGGCTCGTCTTAAGTTGTGAGCCGAAAAAGCAGTGGGGGTTGAACATCTACCATTGAAACTCTTAAGGGTCACGGAAGTTTCGGATCAATATGAAATTTGTTTTTCCTCTTCATCCATGTAGTTGTTACGTTATTGATAGATTGGATGAAAAAATAAACATTATGGTGGGCCTTACAAAATTTTTAACGGTGATTACTAAAAAAAAAAAACTCAATCCGAAGAGTAGCCAATCCAATCTGAGTCAGTTTTCTTGACCGCGTCGGACTCGGTTCAGGTCAGTTTAACATTGCAATGAATCGGATCGAGTCAGATGACCCAAACTCGGTCTCGGATCGAATCGAGTTCGAGTCAAGTCATGAAAATTTCGGACTGAGTCGAGTTGAACACAATCTGGTCCGACTCGACTCGATGCCCACCTCTAGTAACTGGGTTGATTTGGTTGATTAATTAAGATCTGACCCATAGTTGTCTCGGCTTTAGGTAGGTCTTTATTTGGTAATGATTGTCTCGATTGGTCAGTGATAGGTTGGCTAGATTTGGGCCATAGATGAACAAATCACGAGGCTAGACTTAAGGTTTAAGTGATTGGGCGGATTCATTGGGTTCGTGCAATGATTAATTAAATTTGTGTCGTTTTGTATTGGTATCACTTACGTATAGGCTCACCTCGAGCGTCAAGGGTCACTAAGTGACAACGTAAGCTAGTTATATAAAAAAAAAAATTAAGATTTTTTTTTTTGAAAATCCAAAATAACGAAAATTCAGGACATTACACATGGTTTGATCTAGCCTAAGCTCCTCTACTGAAAATTTTAACAGAGAGTAATTTTGTCATGATTTGTTTTTATAACCCTTTCGTGTTTCCAAAATGATTTTTCTATCGATGTCTATTCGTGTTGTGACCTATTTGATGAATGGTCTAGTTTTTTATGTTTTAAAAAATAATAAAATTTAAATATTTATTGACCAAGGGGTCCGGTTCCAAGTTCAGCTCCCGAGTTCGGTTCTACGGTTCGGTTCAATTCTATAGAACTTCAAACTGAGAACCAAACCAAACTAACTGATTCTTTGATTTTCAAAACGAGAACCAAAACTGGTGCACTTCAAAACCCGACCAAACTGTGTAGTCTGATCGGTCCTGTCTAATTTACCGGTTTTACCAATTCCGTGTGCACCCCTGGATAGTAGGCCTTAATTTTGATGATCATAAACCAAAAGTTACATTAATATGATACTTTAACATTCCAAATTCAATGAACAAAAGTCCATTAATCAGTGTCTAGGAATTAGGATGGATTAATCCATCTGATTCTTAGGTGTTGAGCAATGCCTGGTAGCTCCATTATTTGGCCATTTTAATTTGAATAACTGGGTCAATACAAATTTCTAATACCTGTGTAGCGGCCACGATACCGTCGGAGTATCAAATCACCCCTCCATCTTATATTGAATTCTTATATTCACATTACATGCAAAAGATAAGCCCGATACAAAACTTAGATGGACCACACCACTAGGAACAAGATAAAATCTCGTTCATTGATTATAATTCCATGCTTCACCAAATACAAATTTCACTTAATACACTATTTTCTCAAAGGAAGAATTTGATCCCATTTGAGATTGGACCATGGTCAAAATACCATGGTATTTCCATAATTATAGTCATTGTGTAATAGTAGTGTTAATTCCACCTAATGCAGTTCAATTCCATTTAATACTCCATTTCAAGCAAACCCTAAGTTCACTCAATGGCCTGCCTGAGTTTTTCTATCAGGCATGTCTATTTTCACTTCATCCTCGTGAGCAACAGCTGATGATTAATCGACTTGATGAAACACACAAATCTATAGTTGGTATCACATGCCCATTGTTTCCTATGGCATGCCCCAAATGAGTTGTGGCTCACACTGATTTTTGGCCCCTAGGCCTTGAAGCTAGTGGCAGACTTAATGAATGGTGTGGATGTCCCTCATAAGACATACTGGGTCTACAGCCTTTATTGTCAGATGACTTAGGTAAGACAAGTGTTGTAGAAGACTCCACTTCCACTGGAGGATATCGTGAGCGATAGTCGCACTGGAGGATAACGTGACCATGGACCGTGATCCGGGATCCGACTTACAAGTTTAATCATAGCCGGGGCCTGACCTCACATGCAGGGTGTGATCAATTTTTGTTATGGGGTTGTTCTCAAATCTGATGCAGCAATGGATGATCACCGTCTTCCTAAGGGGATAATTACTCCGAATCCACGGAACTTTTCTGGACTCTCTTTATAGAGATTCATCGAATCCACAAGAAAAAAAATTGAAAATAAAATAAAAATTATAATAAATTTGAAAATAAATTGATTCATGGTAAAATTGATTATATAATCCTTTAAATAGTGATATCAACCCTAGTATGAAGTTTCAAAATCCAACTCAAACTCATATTCCCTAAAAAACATGACTTACCATAAATAGTAAACTTACTATTAATTGATGGTCATGATTTCTACTAGATTGCGTGGTTTTCATCCAAAATTAGTAAATGTACAATTTGGCCTAACTACATTATTCTGCTAATTTTTCTAAGCCCTTTTCCTGTTGGGCACAACTCATAAAGCTCAAAGGTTCAAGAGTTATATGATCAAACTAAAACTTACTATAAATACTAAAAACGAAATTAAAATGAATTTTCAACCATCGATTTGATGGAATCTCGCAAATCCAGCGTAGGAAACTGACATAGCTGGGTTGGTTAGCTAGAGTAGCTTCTCCTGCCCAAAATCATATATGCTACGTCAAATAACTCATTTTAGTTTGCGAGATCCGCCAGCTTTAGGGTTCTGACGGTCCTGATCACTTTCGCCTCCAATCGGAGCCTTCTGTGGTCTATATTAGCTATGAAATTGTCCATGACCGACTCCACATCGGAATCATTTTAGCCTATTAAGGTCACAAAGACCTGGACAAAAGGAAAACACAAATATCAACTTGATAAAAAACTTGTGTGGCCTTCAAGAGTTTTCAACTAAAGGCAATCAGTCCCTACTACACACGCACGCTGTAGTGGAATTTCACCACCTATGGGTACTCAAACCCTTGACCCGGTGTTGAAACTCTTGAGAGTCTACCACCCGAGTAAGACGAAGGACCCAACTTTGGATATGCTCATTGTTGGGCTCATGCCCTAAAATAATCTTGCAAAACGGATCAACTGAATGAATGAAACACTACATCATGGTGGGGCCCATAGAATTAGGCCGGTTCTCCAGTCAATCCGGTCTTCCATATTCAACTTTCCACAAGGGACTATGACTATGACAAGCAACATGGATACAGTGCCGGGCATCAACGTTGCCGTTACGTAAGAAAAAAAAACTTTGATACTCTGCAAGCGTTTGATGGTTGATATACACGTGCTCCAGAATTCCACACGTGGCATGTAAGTAATTGAAGCTAGATCATCCAGATTGCAATTCTTAATTTAAATTATTATTGGGCACTTAAAGAGTTCAAATTAGAAAAATACTTACCAGTCCAAATTCGAACATCACCATCAGAATTTGCGATAGATGAATCAATTGATTCTTAGGGGATGAGCCATCAATTTTAGCCACACACAAGTTTAGGATGGATTACTTGATATAGCCACACAAGTTAGACAGTTAAATTTGAATTATGGTGTCAAAATAATTTTCCAGTACCTGCACATCAACCACTATACTACCAGAGTATCTAATCACCTGCTCCATCTTATATTGAGATTTTATTTTATTTTTTTCCTTTTAATTATGTTGACTCCTTTAGGAGTCTGCTGGTGGGTGGGTGTCCAGTCATTGTCATCAAGGAGCTGCGGAACCAGTTTGTTTGTTTGTTTGTGTGAAAGAGAATATATAGCGAATGAAGTTGGTGCATGTATTTCCCCAAAAAAAAAAAAACAAAACAAAAAAGCGCTGCGGAACCTCGATAAGGGGCTACAAAACCTGATTTACACGACTTTGTCTTGGGGCCGGCATGTTGTGTGTCATCCCCTCGGTCCATCACATGAGAATTATTAAATTCACCATACATCAGGCTTACTTTTGCATTTTCTCTTCATCTTCATGAGCCACAACTGATAATTAACGGGTTGGATGAAATACAAACACTATGGTGGCCTTACACAAAATCCTGTGTTTGGCATCCCATACCCATTTTTCCCTGTGGTGTGCCCCAGCCGAGCTGTGGCTGGTAGTGATTTTTAGCCCCAGTGCCTGAAAGCTAGGGGCAGACCTGATGAATGGAGGGGATGTCCTGCATAAAACATGTTAGGCCCACAGAGCTGTATTGTTGTATCTGTTGGGTAAACATGTGTTATAAGGATTCCAGTACCACTAGAGTGTAAGGCCATAACCATGCTTTCAGTTTGTACACGTGGGGCCATTGTTTGGTGATCCAGACCATTGGTTTGTTGGGCCAAACAATGGATGGAAACCCACATCCCCCAAAACTCTTCAATGGGGGCAATCCTATACAGCAAATGGAAAGTGAAGTAGAAAAACAAAATCAACGGTCAAGACTGTGTCACTGAATATCAACGGGTCCTCGATCCTCCACTAGCTTTTGAATGTTTGTTTGGATGTTTTGCGAAAACAGTAATGTTCATATGCGTAGTATAGTAACACATGCTCAATTTTTTAGTTTCTATAACCGAGCCTATGGTTCCAATATCCATAACATTAGCGTACTGGACGCCACCACCATGGATGGACTACCACCCCGAATTATCCTCCCTATGCTTGCAACTGTACAATTGCACATTTAAAAAACGAAAATTACAGGACTCAAGATTCATTAGGAAGTTCAGGTCAAAGGTTGGATGGTTAATATCTACCAAACATAGTTGGGGTCAGTAAAAGAAGAGGAGCCAACCGTCCATTTTTCTAACCATGGCCCTCGACATGGATGGAGCAAGGCCTTAATTTTAATTTTATTTTATTATTCTTTTGACTTTTATACACCTATAACACATGGGCACTTGAATATATGATTTCAATGTTGAAAGAGAATCTACCTACCACTGATTGTTCGTTTCATTGGTCACCGTCAAATGAACGGATCAAAAAGATTGCTTTTATGTAATGGAATGGGTGTAAACGATCAACCAACGGTTCTCTTTATCACGTGGTGGAAGACAACATTGGTGGAAGAGTGTGATGGTCCTGCACATGCACTCATAAATTATACATGTGTCATATGTGGCAGTTAAATCAACCGTCGAAATTGTGGGAACTAAGTTACATGGGTCAGAGAATTGATGTCCTAACAGGCTGATTGGTGGTCATCCAATGGACTCCTACCAAGATAGTCGATCCATTAAATTACAAATGTCTACTAATTATAGATTGGGATAATTCAATCAACTGGAATTAAGGTTATCACCTATCTACGGTGGGTACCAGGATTTGGACGGTCGTATGTCGTATGTCGTAAAATGATCTCAAAAAGTGGATGGACGGGGTGGATTTCTCAAAAACATCTCGATGGGCCCCCTAGCGTCTCAGCGCAGGAACTTCCAGCTTGGTAACTCTCTCTCTCTCTCTCTCTCATCTATTCTTTGGACGTTTCCTTCCTCATCTCTCTTATATACAGAAGTGAGGTAAAGCTCTCTGGCATACTTTGGGAAAATCTTGGTTAGTGTTGTGTGATAATGGGTGGGTCAGTGAGAGTTCTCTTTCTTTCAGTTCTTGTGTTTCTAAGTGCTGAAGTCATTCAATCCACTTCTTACGATGGAGAAGTGAAGGAGGTTTGCATAGAAAGGGAGAGGCAAGCCCTCCTCGACTTCAAACAAGGCCTTGTAGATCCAGCGAATAGGCTCTCTTCTTGGGTGGGCTATGATTGCTGCAGATGGAGCGGAGTGGGCTGCAACAACAAAACGGGGCACGTCATCAAGCTGAACCTTCGAAACCCCTTACCTTTCGAAGACAACTCGGGATTGTCTGGGAAGATAAATCCTTCTTTGCTTCAGTTGAATCATTTGGATTACTTGGACCTAAGCTCCAATGATTTTGGATTCAAACCCATCCCGAAATTCTTGGTTCATTCAAGAAACTTACACATCTTAATCTTTCCTTTCTGGCTTTGGTGGAATGATTCCCCATGATATGGTAATCTCTCTAGCCTGGTTTATCTCAATCTTGGTCAACTTTTTAATTCTATTCTGAAAGTTGATAACTTCCATTGGCTTTCTCGCCTTTCTTCTCTGCAGCACCTTGATTTGGGAAGGTTGAACCTCAGTCAGTTACATGATTGGTGGCAAGCTATTAATATGCTTCCTTCTCTTTCCAAACTACTACTCCCGTTGTGAACTTCCTAACATGACTACTTCTCCATATGATAATTTCACATCCCTTTCAGTCCTTGATCTTTCCGAGAATGAATTTGGCCCGAGAATTCCAGATTGGTTGTTCAATTTCAGCCACCTAGAGTATCTAAATCTCCAACGCAATCATTTTCAAGATCCAATTCCTCAATCTCTTGGAAAACTTTCATCCTTGAAATATTTGTATCTTGATAGCAACAAATTGAATGGCCCTATTCCTGAATCTCTTGGATATCTTTCATCCTTGGAAGATTTGCGTCTTCATTACAACAACTTGAGTGGTCCTATTCCTGAATCTCTTGGAAAACTTTCATCCTTGAAACATTTGTATCTTAGGGGCAACAACTTGAATGGGTCTTTACCCGAGAGTCTTGGACAACTTTCAGAACTAATCAAATCTTCTAATTCGTTGGAAGGTATTGTGTCAGAAGCACACTTTGCCAGTCTAACCAAATTGGAATCATTGGATATCGCATTGAATTCTTTAGTTCTTAAAGTAAGCTCCAATTGGATTCCACCTTTTCACCTCAAAGATATCAGAATGAGGTCTTGTCAAGTGGGACCCCAGTTTCCTGCATGGCTTCGTGAGCAAAGAGACTTTTTGGAACTCGACTTATCCAATGCCCAAATTTCAGATTCCATACCATACTGGTTTTGGAACCTGTCTTCTCAAATCTCCTACTTGAATCTTTCTCACAACCAAATCAATGACGAGATTTCAAATTCATTGCACTTTGCTCCTGCGAACTTTGCTCCTGGGGTTATTGATTTAAGTTTCAACAACTTCAGAGGTTCATTGCCACAATTGTTTCTTAATGCCGGGGTTTGGATTTTGGATTTGTCCAACAATTTACTTTCTGGACCCATTGTTGTAAACTTTGGTGAAAGTACAGCTCTTGGTATCTTATCACTTTCTCATAATTTTTTAAATGGTAGCATTCCTCCGTCTTTATGCCAAATGAGGGGTTTGTCGAACCTTGATCTCTCATACAATCAATTAACTGGAGAACTTCCTCAGTGTTTGGGAGATTTGATTGACTTGTATATGATGGATTTGGCAAACAATAATATACATGGTCGTATTCCTGAATCTTTGGGTTTTACATCTGGTCTCATATGGTTGCGTTTGCGCAGCAATGATTTTTCAGGTGAGCTCCCTACATCATTGAGAAAATGCACCGAGTTGAGAGCTATCGATTTTAGTGAAAACAATTTCTCTGGAAAATTACCAAAATGGATAGGGGAAAGCCTATCAGCTCTCAAGATTCTTAAACTTTCGTCAAATAAATTTTCCGGAACCATTCCTCCACAACTATGTCAGCTTGCTTCTCTTCAGATCTTGGATCTCGCATATAACAAGCTACTAGGAGCCATACCAAGGTGTTTTAGCAATTTCAATGCCATGGCTACCACAAAGCATCAAAGTCAAACTATTATAGGACTCAGCTATGGTGTTGGAGATGAAAGGACCAGACATTATGAGGAGAGCATAATAGTGGTTATTAAAGGAATGAAACTTGATTATACCACGACACTTTCCCTTGTAAGCGTGATAGACCTCTCAAGCAATCATTTATCTGGAGAGATACCTGAAGATTTAGGAAGCCTATCTGACCTGCAGGGTTTGAACTTGTCTGGAAATCATTTGACGGGAAACATTCCAAAGAAGATTGATGGCTTGCGACGGTTACAGTCTCTTGATCTGTCGCATAATCAACTTTCTGGTGCTATTCCACAGACCTTGTCAGCATTAACTTTCTTAAGCAGCCTCGATCTGTCACATAATAAACTGTCAGGGCAGATTCCGTCAGGCAACCAGCTCCAGACTTTAACTGATCCTTCCATTTATAGTGACAACCTTGATCTTTGTGGACCTCCACTTCCAAAGTGCCGAAAAGATGAAACATCCCAAGCACCGGTGGTTGAAGAAGGGTTCGAGAAGGTATGGTTTTTCACTAGCATGGCACCGGGATTCGTGGTTGGATTTTGGGGAGTATGTGGTGTTTTAATCTTCAAGAAGTCATGGAGGATTTCTTATTTTCAACTTTCTGATAAAGTTATGGATAAGATCTTCGTGGTGTGGGTAACAAAGGTGGCTAAGTTGAAGACAATGCTCCAGGATAGGAAGTGATGGATGGCTAGGGGTGTTCCAATTTATGTACTTTTTCCCTTCAGTATGTCCTTTTTTGTTCATTTATATGCCTATCTTTAAATTTTATATGTCTAAGTTTAATATTCATATTAATTTAGGCTTCATATGGATGCGCTATTGAATTGAACTACAGTTTTTTTAAAAAAAAAACTCTTTTTTTTTTTTTTTTTTTTTTAAAAAAAACAAAAAAAAAAAAAAAAAAAAAAAACACACGCACACACATCCCTCGCACTCACGCTGGTGGAATTTCACCACCTATGGGTACAGTTATCAGTGAGGTTGCAATTGCCTTTCCACTCACATTAGATTTATAAGGAATGCACCTACGATGAGCTATTGAATACTGTACAATGATTTACACGTTAAGGATTGAACCCAACTGTATAATTATTTACTTAGGTAATTACTGCATCTTTTCCAATGCAGTTGTGACAGCTTACTTTTTTAACACTAAAATCCAGAAATTTAATTATGAAATCAACGTAGGCCACATCATGATGTATGTGACTTTTCCACACTGCTCAATCGTTATGCTAGCTAAAGTGAGGGCATGAGCCTAAAAAATGAAGCAAATCCAAAGCTCATATGGACCACACCACAGTAACAAGGGGAATCTAATGCCTATCGTTAAAAACTTCTTGGAGCCCTTAAAAGTTTTGGATCAAGCTAATATTTGTGTTTTCCCCTTATTAATGTCTGTGAGACCCTATGAACGGGTTAGATGATGAATAAACTTCAATGTGGGCCCAGTGAAGGAAATATCTTTCATCGATGGATGAATTAAGGCCATTGTTTCCTTTCGTGTGGGCCATTGAAGGTTGGATCTGCCTTATTTTTCAGTTCATGCCTCGTAATGTTATAATAAAATAGATGGACGGCGCGGATATATTATATACATTACGGTTGGATCCATGTATTTAAGTCAACAATTTTGTACCGACTTTCAAGGTAGAATTACTCTCACATTTTCAAACCAGTAATTATTTACTAGGATTTACATGTATCATGGAAAATCTTTAATATGGCACTTTAGATGGTCCAGATTATGGATACATGATATTTTAACCAGCAAAAAATGCCCACTTTGAGAATTGAGTGTTAAGTAACAAGGTTTTTGAGCCATGGTTAAGCTTAAAAGTTGGATTCATGGTTAGAAATTGATGTAGAGCAGGTCGCAGACAGTTTCATGGCCAAGATGGATCAGAAAAGGCCCGGTCGATGACAGAAGTGATCCGGACCGTCGGACCTTAGATCGGACGTATCTCGCAATCCGGAATGAGTTAGCTGACGTAAAATATATGATTTTGGGGTAGAACGAGCTAGAAAGCCAACCAACTGCGCTGGGTTGCGATGCTCGGAATTTCGAGAAACCCCTGGATCGATGGTCGTTTCCCTGTTTTAATTTCGTTTTACTATAAATAGTAAGTTTTAGTTTGATTATAACTCTTCATCTGTCGGCCTTAGGAGTTGCATCCAAGGTGAAAAGAGCTTAGAATAATTAGGGGAACGGTTTGGTGAAGCCAAATAGGACACTTACTATTTTTCGCTGAAAACCTTGCACACTAGTAGACATCACGACCGTCTATAAATAGTAAGTTTACTATTTATAGTAAGTCGTGAATTCTAGGAGTTTTAGTTGTAGTTTGATTCTAATTTGTTTCCATTGCTTGGTACCCCTATTTAAAGGGTTGTGAACTCGTTTTTATTCATCAATTAATCAATTTCGAATTTATTAGAATTTATTTCTATTTTCTGCTTTCTTTCCTCGTGGATTCGAGAAGTCTCTGTGAGGAGTCCAGAGAAACTCCGTGGATTCGGAGTATTTATCCTCATCACGTTCATCCCTGCATCAGAAATGCTGATCATGTAAGGCTTAAAGCCAAGTTAAAGTTTTATAAAGCCCTTCTATGCAGACTCTTCATGGGTTCTAACCTACCTAGTTGATGAATTTAACAGCTACTTCCATTGATTAGATTATTAGACCCTAACTCTGGTTTTGTCCACCTTTGTGCTGGGTTTTATTCTAGTCCAAGCCAAGGCTGAAATTTCTAACCTTTACAATTAAGATTGTCAGTCACTTAATCATAAGGAAAGAAAATCATGAATACTTATGTAATTCACCATTAATGAAGTTTAAAGTTCAGTAAAGTATTATTTTGTAAAATTCCCTAGATTATTATCTCCTATTCTCTAAATTATTCTGTGCACCTCCCGTTCATGTTTAGATAATCAAATCTACGGTCTAGATCACCAACCATGGTCTAACATGTACAACATTAGTAGCCTTTGCAAACCGTAGAATTGTTTAGGTTCTATATTGTTGGAAGTCCAAACCAAAACCAGTGCATCTTCCCACTGTTCGCTGGATTCTCAAGGACCATAAATGATGGAAGAAGCTTCCAGCAACCAGGGTGTTTTCCTCCATGCGACTGTTCAGTTTCTCTATGCAACTGTTCGGTTCTGATGCAAGATATTTAATATTTTTATTTTGGTTTTTGTTGCTGTAGTAAATACCATACCCTTATAGTGTATTTTAAATGGGCATTTGTGTCTTT